>MU748408.1:92231-119988 GCA_026770625.1 Nicotiana glauca | reverse complement strand
ATATATATATATATATATATATATATATATATATATATATATATATATATATATATATATATATATATATCGAATGGATAAGATCGATCGAGTGGGAGAGAATCTTTGATGCAGCTGGTCCTTACAAATTGGTGAAAGAAGCCTATGTCTTTGGACTCATGCTGCATTTAATTTGGGCAACAAACAAAGCAAATTCAACAATAATAAAAGAATAAAAGTACACCATTGTATATAATATCATGTGATAAAATTAATCTATTATATAATCATACCCGACTAAGAAAGTTGGAATATCTTTGTGATGTTGTCGTGCACCTAAAGGCAAACCAAACACCAGTTTTTAAATACCTTGAACTAAAGGTAACGCACTTAGTCATTGTTTATGTTTAATTTACCAATGACCTGGACAAGAAGCTCAAAATAACCAAAATCTTAATAGCTTATTACCTCTACCTATGGTCCTGGTTGTCATGCTGTATTTACCTATGACTAATACTTTCTTGACAACAGTTAAACCTAAATCCGAATCTGAGAACCTCTGGTTTTAGGTTGGCTCTTTGTCCCTAACAAACGGAGACAAATAGAGCTTTATTAAATGATGACAGTGTCCGCGTTAATTTTGGTTTGGAAAATGATCTGATTTGGACAAGTATATACATACTTTTCATGTATAAAATAGATTTCAGTTTGGGATGAACCTATTTGATTGGGAGCGAAGTCTTTTTTTAAAAAGAAAAAATTTTAAAATTTGTGGTCCAAAATAATCCATAGAAATTTGTGTGGCTATAAATTATTTCATTGAGGATAAAATGAGAAGTTTAAGTTACATTCTTTCCAAATGTAAAAAGGGATTATTCTTTTTTAAAATGACTAAAAAGGAAATATGTTCATTCTTTTTTGAAACAGGGAGTATATAATAGCAATGTTCGAGAAACTTAGACTATTTTATCGAGTAATTACTACTACATTTTATTTTGTCCACCAAAAATTAAGTATATACATAAGACGAAATCACCTAACATTTTTTTAAAAACTGGAATTCAAACCCTAGTCTTTTATTATTATCTCCCATTATTGACAAGGATACCACAATTGGATAAGAAGAAGTATATTCCTTCATCTTTAATGGATGCATATCATAGTCATACAATCAGACATATGCATAAAACAATTACTTCTATATCTAAGGTGATGATTTAGCCAGTATATATTATATCATTCTAGTATCTGAAATTTGAGCCATGAAGTTAACTTCAACCAATAGATTCTGTTGTTCATGACCAGTTCATAGGATTGCACTTGAATCGTCCAGTTGTTTGTATCTTATATGTCACTCATTAATTCATTATGTTGCTTTCCACTAGAAATATATGCACGAACTATATAGTACTCTCGGACGCTTGTAAAAGAATCAATACGATCGATCAAGATGAACCACTCAAAATGGTGGTAATAGTGCTGGTCTCCTTTTCATTTAACAAAAAGACAAGAAGGTCATTTTAATGGAGGTTCTATTTTTCCTTTTATTTCTCTGCCAATTGTAATGTCACTGCTGCAGTTAGAACGAACACGCGTACGAGTACACACAAAAATAAAAAAAGTAAATATGTGTTGATCGAGCTTTGAATACCTGCATGCATGATGAGTAATGGACAAGCTGAAACCCAAGACTGCAAGCTGCAGTACTTAGTACGTATACAAGCTAGCCTTAAATCTCATGTAAAATGTGCCATGAATTGAATGTTCTGTATATGTTTCATTTTCGCAACATAATGACGAAATAAGAGGTACCTAACTACCTATGCAAAAGGTGGTATCCCTTCACGTGACTTATCAAGGTATAAATTAAGAGAGGACCTTCAACTATTTTTAGTAGCCTTGACAAGTAGTAATAAAAATGATTGGGTGGAGTATTCCCTTACTAGTCCGTTCCAATAAATTTGGTACATTTTCATATTTTTAAAATAATTAATAATTTTAAAGTACATTTTATCCTTAATAAATTTTTTTTATAATGGCGGTATACGATTGAAACCGGGTTCGTCGATTGTTTGACCAATCGAGGCTGAAACATGGAGAGGTCAAAGCTCGAGCTCGGGTTATATCGAACCAAGGCGCAAAAGTAGATCATCGAGCTCGTGACCCTAAGACCGGGCAAGTTCAAGACTGATCAAGGTCGAGGGAAACTTACCGAGCCAAATAATGGAAAGCCAAAATATCCGCAATTGGCCGAGGATCACGGAGGAAATCTCGGCACGTATCAAGAAGATGTCGATTAATTAGCAAATTATGGGATTCTTTACCTGTATAGAATTGTACCTAAAGTAGAACACACCCACTAGGGTTCTGATCATTTGTAGGACACACTGTAACACACAAAGAAAGTAATACATTGATCATTTCTAGTTTTTATCATCTTGTTGTTTAGTTCTAACACTAGTTGAGACATTCTTGGCTCGAGGGTGATCAAGCTCAGAAGCTAAGGCTGTTCAAATTTGTGGTTTACATTTATTTTCTTATCGTTAATTTCAATGTTAATCTGTCTTCTTAATTTGTATCAGGTTATATCACGTGTCCTTAAAACCGCGTACACATTCAATTATTATCCAATTTTAAGGGCAAAAAATTTAACGCCCACTATGGGGCTAAGGATAATAGTGTTACCCGGTACAAACTTGCATAAAACACATTGTTTTACACTTGTTCTTTGAAGTATCTTTGATTCCAGGACCAAAATGTCAAACTCTCAGTCGGCACCTCTACAGGTTGACAATGATTTCGGCCACTACGGCGAAAATGATAACATAGCACCAGGGAACAATATACACCGGGTTGGCCACGATGGAGTTCCGGCTCTAGATCCAATCGACGTCAGTTCACATATAGCCATCAACACAAATTTGGTCGTCGATCCCGAAGGCATCATCCGTGGAGATGTTCGATCAGCCGCTCAAAGTGCACATCGCAACGAAGATGGTGGGATCAGCATGTGGGTGATCTTCGAAATTTTGTAGGCTCAGCAGGCGGCGAAAGCCCAGCTCTAAAACTAGAATCACCCATCGAGTAGGGTCGAGCTCGAGCCGTCCCAGGAAATTATACACAAGGGTCAAATCAATTTCAAGGAAATCAAATGAGAAAAAATCGGAGACCAATCCTGCAATCATGAATATGCTCGAAGAACTGAGAAATGAATAGAATCTGGAAAAAAGAAGATCAAGGCAAACGACAAAAAGGTAGAAGCTTACAACTCTGGGGTCGATCGACTCCTGGGAGCACCGCCAATATTAAAGAGACTGGATTCCAAAAAGTTCGTGCAAAAACCTTTCCTCTCGAGCACGGCTCCAAAGCCAATCCTCAAGAAGTTCTGTATGCCCGAGATTCCTAAGTATAATGGAATGACCGATCTGAATGAGCATGTCACCTCTTATACGTGTGCTATCAAAGGGAATGATCTAGAGGATGACGAGATCGGATCTGTCTTACCGAAGAAATTTGGGGAGGACCTGTCAAAGGGTGCTATGATATGGTACCATAATTTACCACCTAATTCTATTGACTCATTTGATATGCTTGCAGATTCTTTAATAAAGGCACACGCCAGGGCCATCAAGATCGAAACCAGGAAGTCGGACCTTTTCAATATAAGGCAAAAGGACAACAAAATGCTCAGAGAATTCATGTCTCGATTCCAAATAGAACGGATGGACTTGCCATCGGTCGCTGATGATTGGGTTGTTCAAGCTTTCACTCAAGGACTCAATGTTCAAAGCTTAGTGGCTCAGAACAGTTCAAGCAGAGTTTGATAGAATACCCGGATGTTACTTGGGCCGATGTGCATAATTGGTATCAATCAAAGATCAGGGTCGAATACGGTCAAATTGGGGCTATTTCCGGGTCTTTTTGTCCTATCAGACCTATCAATAGAATCAAGAGGGATATTGACCGAGAATCAAGGTCGAACAGGGATCGATATCAGCCGTACAATGGAGATCATAAGAGCAAAGGATCTAGGTGAAATTCTGCATGAAATAAAAGGAGAAGTGATCAAGGCCAAAGCTCTTGAGGGCTCATGAGAAAGAACGGCTTCGACGAACCTATATAACCTAAAGAGGCACCACGATTATCAGAGTACAACTTTAATGTTGATGCGACTGCCATCATATCGGCTATTAAATACATCAAAGATACCAAATGTACATAGCCTTTGCAAATCGATCCATCCCAAAGGGATCCCAACCAAATATGCAAATATCATGGCACTCATGGCCACATAACGGAGGATTGTCGATAATTGAGAGAAGAGGTAGCCAGTTATTCAACAACGGACACATTCTGGAATTTCTTAATGACCGGGCCAAGAATCATTTCAGAAATAGGGATTCCAATAAACAAAACAAGCAAGACGAACCTCAACACGTCATTCTTATGATCATCAGAGGGGTCGATGCTTTGCAAGGTCCGATGTTAAAATGCACCAAAGTATTAATCACAAGGGAAAAAACAAACCCGAGATTACATACTAGAAGACACTTTATTTTTCAGCGATGAGGATGTAGAAGGAATCATTCGTCCCCATAATGATGCACTGGTAATTTGTGTACTCATGAATAAAACTTGAGTTAAACATGTGTTAATTGATCCAGGTAGTTCATCCAACATCATTCAATTGAGGGTCATAGAGCAACTCGGCCTGCAGGACCAAATTGTGCATGCATCCTGAGTGCTAAACGGGTTCAGCATGGCTTGCAAAACTACTAAAGGAGAAATAACATTACTGGTAAACATAATCGGAACCAACTATTACGTAATCAAAGGGGACATGAGGTACAATGTGCTGTTCGGGAGACCATGGATCCACAACATGAGGGTTGTGTCCTCGATCATTCACCAGGCATTAAAATTTCCAACACCATAAGACATCAAGAAGGTCTACGGGGAGCAACCCGCTGCAAAAGAGATGTTTTCCATTGATGAAGTGATCCGGATATCAACACTCTCATCGACAAAAGATTTAGGTTTGAAAGAAAAACATGAAGCCAAATAACAATCACCGGTGCTAGCCTCGACCCAATCGGACAAGAAGGGGATTGACGAAGGCGATAATTATGGGTTTCCTCGATACTTTATGGTTCCCAATGATTCTGATGCTACTAAATCAACGGTCGAAAGGCTAGAGCAGATCGTACTAATCGAACATCTTCCCAATCGAAAGTTAAACCTAGGCACGGGGTTAACCCTCGAGCTCAGGAAAAAATTCATTCATTTTTTAATGGCTAACATAGATTGTTTTGCTTGGTACCATCTCGATATGACAAGGATCACGCCGAAGATCACCACTCACAAGCTGAGCCTGGACCCGAGATTCCATCCAATAAAGCAGAAGATGAGGCCCCAGTCCAAGATCAAGCATGCTTTCTGATTACTAGGGATTCTAGTCCTTTTTACTTGAGTTTTGGATTAAAAAGGTACACAAATAGTCCCAAAATCTTACATGTTGTACTTCTTTGCAGGATTTGGTAAAAAAAGTGATAAGTAGTCAAAACCAACTCAAAAAGGAGTAAAACCTGCACAAGTACCAAGAATAAGTCAAAGCACTACTGCAGCATAAAATCCACTACAGCCGCAATAGACCCACTGCGACCGTGGTCCATTTAGTACAGTCCGCGATGGAAAAGATCAGAGAGATTCAATTTTGAAAGCTCAAGCACTGCGGTCCGTGATATATTCTTCGCGGCCGCAGTAGCCTCACCGCGACCACAATCTATTTATGTGGTCCGTAGAGAGGGGATTCAGAGAGCTGGGAGTTTAGAATATTGGAAGCCATCGCGGTCCATGGTCCATTTTGTACGGTCCGCAATGAAGCCACCGCGGTCGAGGTGCATTTTATACGGTCTGCAGTGGCCAGATTCAGAGACTCAAAAATGAAGCCAAAAAGCCTCACCGCGGCTGCGGTGCATTTTTTGCGGTCCGCGGTACCTCCGTCAGGGGTATTTTTGTCCAAAAAATTTGACCTTGTATAAATACTTCTTTTTTCAGATTCTTAGGGCATCGAATTCGGAGCTGAGCACATGAAGGCCGTTTTGGACCTATTTTTAGTAATTTATTGGCTAGTTCAATAGTGAATTTTCAATTATTAGCTTGTAAACATATTATATAGGTTATTCTTCATCTAATTATATGATTTCGTCCAATGAGTAGCTAGACCCATTAGTTAGGGTGTGGCTCAACCCTAGTATGAGTATTTGATGGGTCTTGTATTTTAAGGCTTAGATGTTTGTGGGTGGTTGATATTTGGACTGATTTATATTTTCTATGTTGAATTAGTGGTTGCAAACACTAATTTGTGGCTTTTTGACTTGGGCTTTTCTTGAGAAAGAAAGCTTGAGTCTAGTAAAATTAGTCCAACAAGCAATTGGGGTGTATTCAAGAGATTGATAGCCCCAATTAAAGGGTTAAACCTCGAGATAGTAATACCCGACTTGATCCTATATTGCTTGCACAAATTTTGACACCCAATTGGTCTTGAGAAAGTCAATTAGGGCAAATTCACCCAAGCTACCGAGAGGTATAGAGTGAGTAGTTTCGTGCATTGGTTATATTTCAATCCCCATCATAACAACTTTGCCTTGAGCTTTAGAACCCGTAAAATATTCACCTAGGAGAAAGTCATTTTCCTAGTTCCTCGTTATCCATTTAGAAAACCTTTCAAGCATTATTTCCTAGTTTAATTTAGCATCTCATTATTATAAACTTAGAAGTAGCAAACGAACAATTATGATTGGAAGTGTAATTAAGTGCACTACGCATTTCTAATTTAGATAGTAATCCAAATCCCAAACAATCTAGCTCCATGTGGATTTGATCCCGACCTTCTCGGGTAAAAGCTGCATCAATCGCTCGTACCACTTTGTAGTGGTGTAGGGTTGGATCCGATCACTTTTTGGCGCTGTTGTCGGGGAGCTAATAGTTTTGGCTAACTATCTAAATAGTTTTGTGTATTGTCTTTCTTTCCTTCAATGATACTAATTTGTGTGTGACGCCAATAGAGGTACAAAAATGGCGGCAAACAACAATAATAATGACCCTTTTGGAAACGTGATCTCGGGGGAAGAGGTTGATGATAACGGAAATGATGAGATGCCTCTAGTACCTCAAGCACAAAGGAGAGGCTGCCAGGCCAATTTTAATGATAATATTCCAGACCTTCCCCTGCCACCTCTAAGAGTGGCTCCTCGGGTGCTTCCCAACCAAGGATATGCTAGTGCAATTGTCCCACCCGGGATCCGGGCAGACAATTTTCAAATTACCAATGTGATGTTGACCTTGTTAGAGCAGCAAAGGTATTTCACAGATGCTCCCCATCAGAATGCTTACAAGCACCTTACGGGTTTCGTGGATACTTGTTGGGGGAGCAAGCAAACAAATATGTCAGAGGATGCATTTCGTTTGAGACTATTCCTTTTTCACTTAGAGGGAAGGCTTTGGACTAGCTTGAACGGCTTCCCAACCATTCCATCACTATTTGGGATGATTTGGCGGATAAATTCATTGCGAAGTTTTTCTCATTGGGGCACATGGAAACTTTGAGGGATGAAATCTTAGCTTTCAAACAGGAGCCCAACGAACCATTGCATGAGATATCGGAGAGATACCAGACTATGGTAAAGGAGTGTCCCAACAATGATATGACTGATGCAATGATACAATAGACATTCTACCGGGACATTAACACCACTAATTAGTGCATAGTTAACCAATTTGTGGGGGCAATTTTATGAACACGCCATATGATGAGGCTAATGCAATATTGGATGAGATGACTGACACATCCTCCGCTTGGAAAAATAGAGAAAATATGCCACAGGGTGACCCCACAGTTATTCACTTGCACAAGGAGATCCATGATTATGGGCAGGCAATAACAACAGTTACAACAACAATGAACCAGCTAACAAAGGCACAATTACAGTAGGTTCAAACTCTTCGACAAGTAAATGCTATGGAGGGTGTCAACATGCTAGTGAACAAAAGAAGACACAAAATCCAACAGAATCAAGGGAGTTCAGATCAATATGACCAAGACAGTGGTGGGTTCCAAGATGAGGGTTATGATGAGCAAAATGAAAAAGTGCAATACGTGAACAACTATCAAGCCCAGAGGGACAATTCTTCTTACCAACAACAATAATGGAGATCCCAAGGCAATTTGAGAAATTAACAACAACAAGGGAACAATAATTGGGGGAACAATAACCAAAATCCAAATTGGGGCAACCAAAACAGTAATCAGAACAATAAGGGTAATTGGAATGGTAACAACAACAACTGGGGTGGAAACAATAATCAGGCGGGTTGGAACAATACAACCAAGTAAATCGAGGGCAAAGATTTCAAAGGCCCCCAATGTATCAACAACCCAATAATCCACCCCCATGTCCATCCCAAGGTCCTAGTTCATCTAACCATGAAATGGGGAGAATTAAAATGATGTTCGAACAGATGATGAAGAAGAATGCTGACTCGGATGCCCAGTTGCCTTTCTTTAATACTTCAATCGAAAACTTGGAGGTTCAATTAGGACAAATCTCACAATCCTTGAATACTCGCCCTAAGTAGGCTCTACCTAGTGATACGGTAGTCAACCCGAAGGGTGGGAACAATATCAAGCATACAATGGCAGTAACTACAAGAAGTGGACAAGGCGGTGATGTGAATGCCTCCAAAAAAGAAGAAATTTTGAGTGATGAAGTTGAGTTGCAAGAGAATGAGATCCCTTTAGTGGTTGAGAATGTGATTGATGAGAACTTGAATGAATAAGTGAGGATTGACATCCAAGATAACGAGGTGGAAACTCAGAATGATATGAACCCATCTAGGGAACACGTAATAGACATGTCGTAAATAGTTGTGCCCAAAGACAAGGCTCTCCACTTTATCCTCAAAGGCTCACAAAGTAAAAAAAAATAAGAATCAGTTTAAGACAGGATGAAGAGCTCTAGAGCAAATGCCGAGTTATGCTAAATTCACGAAAGACTTGGTGACAAAGAAAAGATCCATGGATTGTGAATTATCAAGATGACCCACCAAGTTAGTGCAATAGTGCACTCAATGGACCCGAAGCTAGAAGACCCCGGTACTTTCACCATTCCTTGAACCATTGGGAGTATAGACTTTGCAAAAGCTCTGTGTGATTTGAGGATAAGTATCAACTTGATGCCATACTCAGTTTTCAAGACTTTGGGTATTGGGCAACCGAGGCCGACTTCCATGAGATTGCAAATGGCAGATAGAACAATGAAAAGTCCATTGGGTATAATTGATTATGTTCTTGTCTGGGTGGACAAATTTATCTTGCTGGCTGACTTTGTGATTCTTGACAGCGAGGTCGATTTTGAGGTGCCTATAATCTTGGGAAGACCTTTCCTTGCAACTGGGAAGACCTTAATTGATATGGAATCAGGGGAACTCACTTTTCGAGTGGGTAATAAAAAAGTGGTCTTTCATGTGTGTAAGTCAATGAAGCAGCCCAACTGTACTGAAATATGCTCATATGTAGATCTTGTCACGGTAGTGATAATTGATGATACTAGTGAAATGATCAATGTGGAGGACCCTCAAGAAGCGATATTGTTGAATCTTGATATAAATGAGGATGAAGGTCGGGTGGAGTGTGTTAATGCTTTACATGGAATGGGCTCTAACTCTTATGAGCCCTGGAAGCTCTCTTTGGATCTTGAGAATAGGAAAACTCCACCAACAAAGCCCTCAATCAAGGAACCTCCCGTGTTGGAGTTGAAGTCGTTGCCTCCACACCTCAGATATGAATTCTTAGGCCCTAGTTTAACTTTGCCAGTTATTCTTTCCTCTTGTCTTACTAATATGAAGGTAGATACCACATAGGCGGTGCTCCAAAAATGAAAGAAGGCAATTGTATGTGCAATATTATTCCTAAAGATGATGCAAAGCCCTTTTTGGAACATCAAAGGAGGTTTAACGAAGCAATGTAAGAAGTTATGAAAAAGGAGGTGATCAAGTGGTTGGATGTCGGGGTTGTGTACCCTATCTCTGATAGCTCTTGGACTTTGCCGGTGCAATATGTGCCGAAGAAGGGTGGTATGATCGTGGTTACTAATGCGCAGAATGAGCTAATTCCTACCAGGAGAGTCACCGAATGGAGGGTGAGCGTGGATTACCGCAAGTTGAACAAGGTGACCCGCAAGGATCACTTTCCATTGCCTTTTCTTGACCAGATGCTAGACAGACTTGCTGGGCGTACCTTCTACTGTTTCTTGGATAGGTATTCTGGGTACAACCAAATTTTGATTGCTTTGAAAGATCAGGAGAAGACCACCTTCACTTGCCCATATGGTACCTTTGCTTTTCTAGGAGGCCATTTGGATTATGTAATGCACCGGCTACATTCCAGTGGTGTATGATGGCCATATTTACCTATATGGTGGAAGATATTTTGTAGGTGTTCATAGATGCCTTCAGTGTTGTGGGAGACTCGTTTGATGAATGTTTGAAGAATCTTGATAGGGTGTTGACCCGGTGTAAAGAAACCAATCTTGTGCTCAACTGGGAAAAATTCCACTTTATGGTTGAGAAGGGCCTAGTCCTTGGCCATAAAATCTCAAAGCATGGTATAGAGGTGGATAAAGCTAAAATTGAGGTGATTTCAAGGCTCCCTCCCCCTACTTCTGTCAAGGGGGTTAGAAGTTTTCTTGGGCATGCGGGGTTCTACCGGAGATTTATCAAGGATTTTTCTAAGGTAGTTAATCCTTTTGAAAGCTTTTGGAAAAGTATAGCAAGTTCGTGTTCAATGAGGGTTGTATGCAAGCTTTCAAACTTCTCAAGCACAAGTTGAAAGCCACTCCTATTATTACCACGCCCAATTGGAGCTTACCTTTTGAGCTTATGTGTGACGCGAGCGATGTTGCGGTTGGGGCGATTTTGGGTCAAAGAGTGAATAAAATATTTCACCCGGTGTACTACGCGAGCAAGACAATGTATGATGCTCAAGTAAACTACACGGTGACTGAAAAAGAGCTTTTGGCTATTGTGTTCGAAATGGAAAAATTTCGGCCGTATCTCATGGGCACCAAAGTCATAGTTCATACTGATCATGCCGCACTCCGATACTCGATGAAGAAGAAAGATTCCAAAGCTAGGCTGGTGCGATGGGTCTTGTTAATTCAAGAGTTTGATTGGATATTGTGAACCAGAAGGGTTGTGAAAATCAAGTGGTGGACCACTTGTCCCGCGTAGAGGAGGAGGAGAGGCCTCGTGCTAGTCTAGAGATCAATGATTCATTTCCCGAAGAGCATCTCCTTTCTGTGTCGGTGAATGATATGCCATGGTTTGCGAATGTTGCTAATTTCCTTATGAGTGGTATAATCCCATGTGAGCTCTATTCTAACCAAAGGTAGAAGCTAAAATGATATAGTTTGGACTACTATTGGGATGAGCCATACTTGTTCAAGATCTGCACTGATAGTCTGATCTAAAGGTGTGTCCCATAGGAGGAGCAATTGAGTATCTTAGAGGCTTATTATTCCTCTCCCTATGGTGGCCATTATGGTGAGGCAAGGACAACTTCAAAGGTTCTTAGTTGTGGGTTTTACTGGCCAACTTTGTACAAAGATGAAAGTGAACTTGTGAAGAGATGCGACGAATGTCAAAAAGCGGATGGAATTTCGAAGAAAGATGAGATGCCTCTCAATACTATTCTCGAAGTTGATATTTTTGACGTGTGGGGCATTGATTTCATGGGCCCGTTTGTTAGCTCGTGTGGGAACACATACATTCTAGTAGAAGTGGACTATGTTTCAAAGTGGGTTTAGGTCGTGGCTTTACCCAATAATGAAGCCTAGAGTGTTATTGCGTTTCTCAAGAAGAGCATTTTTACTAGGTTTGGCACTCCTCGAGCAATCATAAGTGATGAGGGGTCTCATTTTTGTAATCGAGCTTTTGACACTTTGCTTGCAAAGTATGGTGTCAATCATAAAGTTTCTATTCCTTATCACCCTCAAGGGAGTGGCCAAGTTGAAGTTCAAACAGGGAAATCAAGAGTATATTGTCAAAAACGGTCAATGCAAATAGGACCGATTGGTCTAAGAAATTGGATGATGCTCTATGGGCTTATAGGATGGCTTACAAGACTTCGATTGGTACGTCTCCGTACCGATTGGTGTTTGGAAAAGTTTGCCATCTATCTGTTGAGTTAGAGCACAAGGCCATGTGGGCTTTGAGGAAGCTAAATCTTGAATGCTATGTGGCAGAAAATCTTCGTGTGGAGCAGCATAATGAAATTGATGAATTCTGATTCCATACCTACTCTAGTTCATCCTATACCTTCATGACAAGTATGCTCGTAGCAAGGAGTTCAAAGTGGGTGATTTGGTTCTCTTGTTCAATTCTCGTTTACGTCTGTTTCCGGGAACGCTTAAGTCAAAATGGAGTGGACCTTTTAAAGTGGTGCTTATGACTCCGTTTGGTGCACTTGACTTGAAAAACAAAAATGGAGACATCTTCAGAGTTAATGGGAACAGAGTCAAGCACTATCTTGGAAAGATTGATGACAACCACGTGGTGGCAGTGATCCATCTAAAGTGACTCGATGGTAACCTACGTTTTGCCGCAATGTTAAATCGGGTGCTTTTTGGGAGGCAACCCATGTATCTTTCTTTTTGTTTTTCTTTGATTTTCTTTTTAGTGTATGATTTGCATTTGGACTAACTGGTTATGAGATGTGTGTAGGGTTGTTTTGATGCAGTACAGGACCAAATTGGAAAAATGTTGCACTCTCTGAAGTTGGGACCGCTGCAACATTGCATTTTTCGCGGCCGCAATGGCCTTATTGCGGGGGAAAAATTTCATTATGGTCCGTAGTGTTGAAAAGTTAAAAGTGGGGGTTCTTTGAAGTTGTCATCGCGGCCGCAATGCATTTTGTGTGGTTCGCGGTGACACCCTTGCTAGTGCTTCTTGTGGTTAAGCACTATGGTTTGCGGTGCATTTTATGCAACCCCGGTGGGTAGGTGTTGTGGTTCCCAATCCTTTTTCTATAAATAGGACCTCATGCCCTCATTTACACTTTTCGATCATTTACTTTCTAAATAGTAAAAAAGTATTGTTCGTCACTACCCTTGCACAATTAAACACTATTTCTCAATCGTCTGTGTGCATCTCATCTCTGGTACTTCAAATATTTCCCTAGTCTTTAATTTTGTTTTATTTTATTTTAATTTTTTAGTTTGAACTTCTTTTTATTCCCTTTTCTTTCAGTTTGTAGCGTAGGGTTACATAATGCTATTTAGATTAGGGTTAATTAATTGAAAGTGATGATTAACTACCTAGGGAATTGATAATATGTGAATTTAGGCTAAAAATGAGAAAAAATTAAAACCCTAGGTTGGTGTTGCTGAGCTATGCTTACCGCGACCGTGGTGGATTTTCCGCGCTCCGCGGTGCCTCCCCGCGGCCGTTATAGTTTTTCCGTGGTCCGCGGTGGAATACTTCAGAGGGGTTGATTTTGAGGACCGCAGCCGCAGTTGATTTTTCGCGGTTCGTAGTGCCTTTCTGCGGTCGCAGACCATTTATTGCGGTCTGCGGTACCCCAAAATAGAGAGTGGGTATTCTGAACCCCACTTTACTGCGGTCTGCGGTGCCATTTTGTGTGAACTGCGGTGGTTTATTTGCGGCGCACTGCTTTTTATGCGGACCGCAGTCAGCTATTTTGAATAATATTCTTCATTGTTTCTCCTGGTACTGTGATACTAACAAACACAAAATGAATTCTCCCTGCAGGCAATGGTTAAATTACGAGGCGGTGGTGATAAACAAAATTGAAAAGGAGAGTCCTCCCGGGGTAGGGGATGAGGTATGATCAAATTGACCCCCCAAGTCCGGAAGGCAATTGGGGACAGCAGAAAGTTAATAAAGGCTGCAGATAGAGTTGCTTCCCATTCAGAGGGAAGTGAGTATTTGCCCTCCCGGGAGGCATCTAACTCCGACTTAATGCCGGAGCATGTTCCTGACTGGCCAGAGAGGTTTAGATTGAGATATGTGCCAACATCTCCGAGCTCTCCTACTGCTCAAGCTTCAATCCAAATTTCTTTTGAGTCATTTGAGGGCTCAGCTGAGAGCGGTGATAGTTCTTCTTCTACCTCACCTACAGCTTTAACACCCAGTGAGGATCCCATAGAAGAAGAAGGAGGAGGGGGTATACCCCAAACCTGGGGGGAGGGTGGAGAGAACTAGAAACCCGGAGGCTTGGCAGGATAGATTTGTTAGTGAGATAGCATACCATAAGTTTCGAGAGTGGTGTCCCAAGAGGAAATTGATACTTGAATGGAAATTTATTGAGAGGGACCTTCTGCCTCACAACCCTAATGTGCAGAGGAAATTCAGAGAGTGACCGGGCTGGGAATATTTTATAGGCAACGTCGAGGAGGAAAATGAGCACTTATTCAAGGAGTTTACACTTATATTGCCCACATCAAAAAAGGCACTAAAGTGACGAAGGCACGAAATTTTATAGTTAAGTTCGATGGTAAGACAATCAATGACTACCTGGGCTTTCTGGAGGAAGATGAATCATTATATTTAGAAAAGGTAGCATTGGATGAGGCAGTCCGTCCATGGTTGGCAGAATACCTGGCACTCCCGGGTACCACCCCAGCATGGTTGACAGCAGGAGTCCTATTTTGAGGAGAACTTTAAACTTCAAAGCAAAGGGGTGGGAGACTTTCGTATGCAGCAGGCTGGACCTCACTACTCATGAGAACTCTCTGCCTATCTCTCGGGAAATATTGGTGGCTTCTATCATGGCAGGGTACCCGATCAACGTCGGGAATGTTAGGTCTAGGGTGATCACACATGTGGTTAATGAAGGTGATAGATCATATCCCTTCCAAAATTTCCTGAACATGTACTTTAAGGATCAGGAAGTGGAGAAAAAGAAGTTTGATGTGAAGGTGAAACCAAAGCTGCCTTTTTCCTGGTACAGTCGAAAGAGTGATGACAACCAAAAGCCAAATATCCAAAAGGAAAAGCCACTAATCTACTGGCTAGTTTGAAGAGCCAGTAGTAGTAGTCCCTTCTACTCAACCACCGACAGCTATTCCAGATACTATCCCAGGACCCTCTACTGCCACTACTCTAGATATCCCCTCATGTTCAGCCTACCCATTGATTGCCCACCGTTTCAGCCAAACCCTTTCCAGCATCAACAACTAGATGCAGGAAACTACTTCTAAGTTGTCTGTGCTTTCTAGCTCGGTGGAAGTCCAGTCTGTACTCTCTCAGCCACAGGTTCTAGAGTCGGTGGAGGAGACCCACAAGGAGCTTCTAAACAACTAGAAGAAGCTCCTGGAGAACCAGCAGTTGATATTGGAGGCTATAGGTATTCATGGGAAAGAATTGAAGGAACTGACAAAGGAAACAAAGAAGCTGAGAAAGACTCGAGCATCAAAGGAGTCTGTGAAGGAGTTGAGGGTAGAAGTGGAGAAGATGAAGGCTGCTGATCACTTTCCTTTGGAGCTACTATTGCATGATCCGATTCCAGCATCCCATCCTGAGCCGGAGTAGGATAGAGGGCACCAAAGAGGAGAAGGGTGATTCCCCGAACTGATGATGCAGTGATTGAGTTGGAGGAACCCCAGGAAGGTTCCTCTAGCCAGCTCCAGGTCCCAGTGCAAACCTAGGTCCTAGTGCAGACACAGGTTATAGGGATCAAGTCACAGGTTCCCAAGCAGTTCGAGGACCCAGGGACCCAGGCTCATGATCCCATGCAGACGGAGGGCCAATTGGGCGTTTTCTTTACTCTTTATCTTTTCTTGAGCTGTTTTTGGTTAGTTAGCATTGAGGACAATGCTAGATTTCATTTGAGGGGGTAGCCCTATTTTGATGATACTGTGTTGTAAATATGATGCTATTTTCGTTTTATTATGCGCTTTGCTTTTCACTTTTGGTATGTAAATAATTTTACTAGTTTATTTCACTTTTCGTACTTTGCAACTTTGGTCTATATGTAAAGTTACGCTATGATGTATATATTCATTCCCTCTTATGTATATACGTCTAAATCCCCTATTGTACATGATTATTTTACTTTCCGCATTTTTTTTCATAGCTTCTACTTCATTTTTGTAGCTTCTTATTTTGAGTTTGCGTTCAATAAGCCTTTGGTTTTCTTAATGCCACGGTTCTTTCCAAAGGTAGAATTTGTGTGAACCGGACAACTCTTCCCCGATGATGGATGGCATGACAACCTTTTTAAGGGTTCGAGTGTATTTTATTTTTTGTTTTTGTGTAAATAGTAGCTAGTGAGTAATTGTGCCTCAAGAAAAGCTTCACTTGGGCCTAACACATTTTCCTTTGATCTTATGGTCAAAAACAAATTGGTGTGTATAGGACGGTGACAGTTGTGACCTTGAGAATCTTGTGTTGGCTGACAATCATCAAGTGATTTTTCGGGACCATTTGTTTTGCTCAAATCTTAGCTAAGGTTGTCGTCGGCCCCCGACTCTGTCTCTTTAGCAATCCTATAGCTTGTGTGGTGAGAATTTGAATTGCAAGTCCAAGTCCCGTGCCATTGAGTCTAGAACTTGCCATGAATGTTTGTCTAGGCAAAATCCTAAGTGTAGTTTGACTTGAAGAGTGATTATAGGCTCTCGTTGATCTGAATGTTATCCTGAAAACATCCATATCCTACCAATGATAATATCCCTAGTCAACCCCTTTTGAGCCATAGCCTTTTTTCCTTCAAAGACCATGATACAAGCTTTTACACGTTCTAAAAAGACCATTTCTTGGCACCCGATCTTTTCTTAGCACAAGGCGAAAGCATAAGTTTGGGGGAGAGACGAGGAATGCAACAAAGTGGTAAAAGGTACAAAAGCTAAGAAAAGGAAAAGCAGAAAGGAAAAGAAAGTAAAATCAAAAAGTAAAAAAGAATAAACAATATAGAAGAAGTGAAGGGATTCAATAAAAGTAAAGTAATGAAAGGTGTGGAAAGTTTAGAAAGGAGGGTTTTGAAATGATCAAGAAAGAGTGACAGTGTGTCTCTCTAACCCCTAAGAAGGAAATAAATGACTCAAAAAGTCAAGAAAATGTGTGCCAAAATGAAGCAAATGAAGTGCTGAAGGGAAGATGAAACCTACATAGACCAAATATATCCTACCCTGAACCAAAAGCTTTCAATGGTATCCCCACAAAAGCCCTATATGATCTTGAGTTGAATGAAGCTTACATTAGTGGTGACTCACATAAGGCGCAAGCTTATGGTACTTAGAGCCGGACTTGTGACCTTTCTTTGAGAGAGATGAGTGTATTTCCACAATCCTCGTTCTGAGTGCTACAATCTAAAAGTGAGTTCTTGCTTAAAGGAGGGTGAGAAGTATGAGTCTGGGTTCCACAATGACCAAGGTGATAAATAGAGTTTCCTTGATGAATCGAGTCAATTCTTGATGCTTTTGTGTCGCACTAAAAATATGGTGCTTAAAAGGTTGAATGTTGTTAATGATTCATTTTAATTGAGGGCAATTTTTAGTCCCAATTGATGCTAGGTGAGGTCACTTTAGGTCAACTAAATTTTCTTGGTTGTATTCTTAAGGAGGTGGGACTTATTTTATTTGCTTGAGGACAAGCAAAAACTTAAGTTTGGGAAGTTGATAACTAGGGATTCTAGTTTATTTTGCACTCATTTTTACTTGAGCTTTGGATTAAAAAGGTATACAAATAGTCCCAAAAGCTTACATGTTGTTCTTGTTTGCAAGGTTTGGTAAAAAAAAGTGACAAGTAGTTAAAACCAGCTCAAAAAGAAGTGAAACTTGCACAAGTACCAAGAACAAGTCAAAGCACTGCTGCAGCACAAAATCCATTGCAGCTGCAACAGACCCACCGCGGTCGTGGTTCATTTCGTGTGGTCCATGGTGGAGAAGATCAGAGAGATACAATTTTGAAAGCTCAAGCACTGCGGTCCGTGATAGATTCTTCGCGGCCGCAGTAGCCTCACCGCGGCCGCAATCCATTTTATACGGTCTGCGAAGAGGGGATTCAGAGAGCTAGGAGTTTGGAAGATTGGAAGCTATCATCCGCAGTCTATTTTGTGCGGTCTGCAGTGAAGCCACCACGCCCGTCCGTGGTGGCTAGATTTAGAGACTCAGAAATGAAGCAAAAAAGCCTCACCGCGGCCGTGGTACATTTTCCGCGGTACCTCCGTCAGGGGTATTTTTGTCCAAAAAAGTTGGCCTTGTATAAATACTTCTTTTTCAAATTTTTAGGGCATCGAATTCGGAGCTGAGCACGTGAAGGCCGTTTTGGACCTATTTTGTGTAATTTTGTGGCTAGTTCAATAGTGAATCTTTAATTCTTAGCTTGCAAACATATTATATAGGTTATTCTTAATCTAATTATTTGATTTCTTCCATTATTATGAGTAGCTAGACCCATTAACTATGGTTGTGGCTCAACCCTAGTATGGGTATTTGATGGGTCTTGTGTTTTAAGGCTTATATGTTTATGGGTGGTTGATATTTGAATTGATTTGTGTTTTCTATGTTGAATTAGTGGTTGCAAACACTAATTTGTGCCCTTTTTTACTTAGGCTCTTCTTGAGAAAGAGAGCTTGAGTCTAGGAAAATTAGTCCAACAAGGAATTGGGGTGTATTCAAGAGATTGATAGCTCCAATTAAAGGTTAAACCTAGAGATAGTAATACCCGACTAGAGCCTATATTGCTTGCACAAATTTTGACACCCATTTGGTCTTGAGAAAGTCAATTAGGCAAAGTCACTTAAGCTACCTAGAGGTATGGGGTGAGTAGTTTCGTGCAGTGGTTATATCTCAATCCCTATTATAACAACTTCGCCTTGAGCTTTAGAACCCGTCAAATATTCACCTAGGAGAAAGTCACTTCCCTAGTGCCTCATTATCTATTTAGAAAACCTTTCAAGCATTATTTCATAGCTTAATTTAGCATCTCATTAGTATAAACTTAGAAGTAACAAATGAACAATTATGATTGGAAGTGTAATAAAGAGCAATACGCATTGCAAATTTAGATAGTAATCCAAATCCCAAACAATCTAGCTCCCTATCGATTCGATCCCGACCTTCTCAGGTAAAAGAAACATCGACCGCACTTGACACTTTGTAATGGTGTAGGGTTGGACCCGATCACTTTCTTCAAGAATGAGGTAACTAAACTCCTTAAAATAGGGTCCATCCGGGAGGTCAAATACCTGGAATGGTTAGCAAATGTAGTCGTGGTCCCTAAAAAGGGAAACAAACTGAGAATGTGTGTGGATTATAAAAATTTAAATAAGGCATGCCCAAAGACTCTTTCCATTTGCCTAACATTGAGCGCATGATCGATGCCTACTCTGGGTACAACCAAATACAGATAAACCCAGATGATCAAGAAAAGACCTCCTTTATCATTAAGTATGGCACATACTGCTATCACGTAATACCATTTGGATTAAAGAATGCCGGTACCACTTACCAAAGCCTAGTAAACCGAATTTTCTAAGAGCAAACAGAGATATCCATGGAATTCTACATTGACGATATGTTAGTTAAGTCCCTGCGAGCAAACGACCATCTAAAGCATTTGCAGGAAAACTTTAGTATCTTTAAGAAGTACAACATGAAATTGAATCCAAAAAAATATGCATTTGGAGTCGGATCAGGTAAATTTCTCGGGTTCATGGTGTGGACCAATGAATCGAGATCAACCTCGACAAGATCAATGTTATCGAGGATATCACGGTAGTGGATAATGTGAAGGGTGTACAAAGGTTAACAGGGTGTATTGCCGCCCTAGGGCGATTCATCTCGAGTTCTTCCGTTAAGAGCCATCGATTTTTCTCATTAGTGAAGAAGAAAAACAACTTCACACGGACCCATGTATGCTAGCGAGCCTTAGAAGAACTTAAGCGGAATCTATCAAGCCTACCATTGCTTCACACACCGAGGGCAGACGAACGACTATACTTGTATTTAGTAGTATTGAAGATAGAGGTAAGTGGATTCCTAGTATGGGAAGAACAAGGTACGCAATTTCTAATTTATTATGTTAGCAGGACCTTAGGTGAGGCTGAAACTAGATATCCTCAAAAATTGGCACTCGCCTTGATAAGTGCCTCTAAAAACTGAAACCATGTTTTTAGTATAATATTATATGTGTGACAACCTACCCATTACCAAATATAATGCATAAATCCGAACTCTCGGGACGATTGGCCAAATGGGCCGTAGAAATCAGTGGGTACGATATCGAATATCAACCCCAAAAAACCATTAAATCTCAAATTTTGGGAGATTTCGTGGTCGACTTTACGCCGACCCTAATACCCAAAGTCGAAAGAGAGTTATTGATAAAATTGGATACGTCTTTTGATAATCTGGACCCTATTTACAGACAGTAGGGGTACGGACTTGGCATCATACTAAGCTGCCCACAGGCAACATAGTTAAACAATTCATTAGAACTGTGAAATTGACTAACAACAAGGCTGAATATGAGGCCATGATTGCAGGCCTCGAACTAGAAAAAAGCTTGGGGGGAGGTGATTGAAGTTAAGTGTGACTCCCTCCTTCTAGTGAACCAAGTTAATAGAACGTTCGAAGTTATAGAAGAACGAACGCAAAGGTACCTGGATAAGTTACAGGTAACATTACATCGGTTCAAAGAGTGGACTCTGCAGTATGTGCCTTGAGATCAAAATAGTGAGGCCGATGCCCATGCAAACTTAGGGTCGTCGGTCGAAGACGACGAGCCCAACTCGGGAGCAATCGTACAACTCATGAGGTCGGTAGTAGAAGAAGGTCATGACAAAATAACTCCACAAGCTTAACCTGGGACTGGAGAAATAAATATGTAGAGTATTTGAAGGTCGGGAAACTTTCCTCAGATCCAAAAGAATCGAGGGACCTGCGCACAAAGCTAGCCTAATTCAGCTTGTGCGAGGATAGAAGCTTGTTCAAAAGAATGTTTAATGGCCCACTAGCAATATGTCTGGGACCGAGAGATACCAAGTATGTTCTAAGGAAGTTTACGAGGGCACATATGAAAATCATTCAGGCGCAGAATCATTGGTTCACAAAGTGATCAGAGCCAACTATTACTGGATTTACATGTAAAAGGATGCAAAAGAGTTCATACAAAAATGTGACAAGTGACAAAGATACGCTCCAACGATTCACCGGCCCAGGGAACTATTGCATTTATTCTTATCGCCATGGCCATTCATGAAGTGGGGAATGAGCATCGTCGGCCCTCTTCCAAGGGCACCGGGTAAGGCTTAATTTATCTTATTTATGTCTGACTATTTTTCTAAGTGGGTTGAAGCACATGCATATGAGAAGGTCCGGGAGAAGGAAGTCATCAACTTTATTTGGGACCACATCATATGTCGGTTTGGGATGCCGTCCGAAATAGTATATGACAACAGGAAACTGTTTATCGGCAGCAAAGGGGCCAAGTTTCTTGAAGATCATAAGATCAAAAGGATTTTATCGACACCTTATCACCCTAGTGGGAACAGACAAGCCGAATCGACCAACAAAACCATAATCCAAAACCTTAAGTAAAGGTTGACCGACGCCAAGGGAAAATGGAAGGAGATTATGCCCGAAGTTCTTTGGGGAAATCGCACAACTTCAAAGTCTAGTACCGGGGCCACCTATTCTCATTGGTTTATAGTTTCAAAGCTCTAATATCGGTCTAAATCAAATGACTGGGCCATAAATACGAGCCTCGAGCTATTGGATGAAAAGCGTAAAGTCGCCCTCGATGGGCCGCCCAAAAGCAACAGATCGAGAGGTATTACAATCGAAGGGCCAATCTTCGATACTTCAATATCGGGGACTTAGTGCTAAGGAAGCTCACACCAAAGAGCCAGAATCTGAATGAAGGGAAATAGGGTCCGAACTAGGAAGGACTATACCAGATTCTTGAGGTCACATGAAAAAGGATCCTATAAGCTCGGAATGATAAATACAGGACAACAACTAAGAAATTGGAACATAACTCACCTGAAATGATATTACTGCTAAGGTAAAACCCCATTTAATTTCCCTTTTATTTTTGGACTAACACTTGCAAGTGATCGACAAGGAGCGACACGAAGCCTTTAGGTCTGAAAGCACGCGTTGCACTCTTTTTCTTTTGAATCATTTTTGTCCAAATAGGTTTTTCGGCAAGGTTTTTAATGAGGCAACAGTGGATCGTGCTAACTTAGAATCAAAAGCCAATCATGAATCGGTGTCAAAGATAGCATTAACCGTATTCAAGGTCCTCTACAATCAACCTTGAATACTGGGGGGAGCATTACCCTCAGATATTAACTTTTGTGAGGAAATTAATTCGTAATAGAAACGAATCGTGCCTATATAGATTGCTCGATCCCTAGCATAAAACATGTACGCATGTATAACTGTTTTGCACAAGAATAAAGAGAAGTACTTTCCTTGTAATTATCTTATGTTTTAGAAAAAATTCCTCTTTACATCCCTTAAAAAAATTTCGTACTTCCGATCTCCTAAAGGTAACGAGCTCAAGGGATGCTTATAACTGGAGTTTGAATGGTCACTCCCTCACTCGGAGAGTGACATCCAAAAACAAACTCGAACGGCCCAAGTAACTGGGCCTCGGACGCATAAGACCAATTAGGCAACCCCTAGATTTTAAAGGCCATGACCACCACGCTCGGGGACTATTATCTCGGGTAAGCCTGAATAGCTCGTGAAAGCAAGTCCAGTGTGCAGCTCCCGGACTAAAAGGTTACGGCAATACTGACATGATTCAGATATGTCTAAAACCCGTTACCAAAACTAGTCCTTCGAAAAAATTTTATAACTGGTTCTAAAGGCTACCCTCGTCGAACTACGATCTCGGCTACTTACTTTAGGAAAAAAGTTTTTGGTAACATCGAACCCCCAAGACTCGCTTAAACCTTCGGAAGCTTCATTGAGAAAGGCCAGCTTCTGTGCCCTGGATTCTTCTACTTTGGCACTCTCGAGTTCAGCCAATATGTCGAAGTTCTAGGTATGAACTCCTTCGAGATCTCCCCTTCGAGCTTGCCACTTTTCATGTTCCACTATATTTTTAACATATGCTTGAATTGCCTCGACGTCAATCTTGAATTGGGCCACTTTGGCTCCATCCTCGGTCTTAGCCTTAACCACCTCAGATTTGGCCGCCTCAAGTTCCTTGACAAGATCCTCTTTACTAGAAATAGTTGAGTTCAATTGAGATTGAAGCTCCTCCATTTTCTTGGCCTGTGCCAAGTTTTTCTCTTTTACAGCCCGGAGCTAGGTCACGACTGATTTTAGTTGTGCTTGGATAGCTTTCTTTTTTTAGGCTAAGATGTCAATATTTTTATTGATACTTCTCAGCCTCGCTTGTATCGTATATAACTATGCCTTGAGCTGCCCGATTTGTTCAAGCCCCTATTGGACCTGCAAGATCAGATTGTTAGCCACTATGTCCATTTCGTCGTCATTATCGTGAAATACTCGAATTACCTGCTCTGCCATCTCGGTATGCTTCCTCCAAGACATTTCTAACACAGCCTGAAGCTTCTTATTGAAAAGCTTGTAGGTGTAGCTCTTCTCAGTGAGATACTGAACCTCGGCCTCGTGATGAGTTAATTCCTCCCGGTATCGGAGAAAAGTCTCATGGTGCAGCACCAAAGCCTGCAAACATAAAGAAAGGTGTTATGGTTATTTACAACTTCAAATTTAAAATACATAAAGGGAAAGACACACAAAATTACCCAATTTAATGATTGTTGAGCTTCATTAAATAGGCATGAGGTTTCCACCTTGTCCATCACTGCTTGATCTTCTTCAGTCACCAAACACGGAAGGTAGCTAGCGACCCCATGGGGGCAGAGGAACGCCGAGAATCCTCCAGGATTGAGAAAACAATTGACCGTCTTCGGTCAAGGTCGACACTCGGGGCCGTGAACCGGTCCACTAATTTTGGGCTCGAGGAAGACCCATTTGCTCCCGACGATGGTACCTTCTTAGGCACCGATAAATCTCCGAGCCCAATACATCCTCTGAGGCAGTAGACTCTAACCCATCTAAAAAGGTGTGGATATTTGTCGCCCCCTTGAGTCCCCTCATAGGAACGGCTTTCTAACATATCGACCTTATGGATCACGACGTCAGAGAATTGAGGAGATCCGATAATGTCAATCACCCCGAGCGCATCTTTCAGGGCATTTTTCTCCCTGGAGGAACATCAGCCTCAGTCTCCCTCTCGACCTCTCTAGCTAGGGGTGGCGTGGCCTTACCCCTTTCTAGTTCGGGAACACCGGCCATACTTCCCTCATTGACCTCCTCATGTCGAGGCGGTTCAATTTCAGCACCCGCCAATTCGAAAGCCTCTTGTATTGTGACACCAGCCCCCATGCGGGCCACCAGCTTGGATTTATCTTCTTCTTCTTCTTCTTTGGACTTATCCCTTAGCCGATAGACTAAGTCTGAGGGTAGAGCTTCGGATATTCCCTTAGGCTTGCGAGACCTCATCTTTGTTTTTTATTTTCGAGTTCGGGGAACTTGAGACCCTTTTCATCTTCTTGTTATCACCCTGCTTCAGAGCAGTGGACTCGAGAGGCACATCCTTATCACCAGATGGAGGACTCATTGCAACGTCTTTGGGGAGACCTACAAAAGGAAAACATAGCCAAAAAGGATTTGACAAGTGTAGGGAGAAAATCAAACATTGTTGAATCAAAGAAGAAAACTTAATATGACTACGGGCCTCCCATCGACCCTTTGATAATTAGCACCACGCGCGCTCGAAATATGGTCTTTGTGACCCTCGACCCATTCCTTGAGTTGAGGAACTGCATCCGGCATCCGTGACACGGCTACACCTAGGCGTGTCAATGGATATTTAAAAACCGACTAAACTGACCGAACCGTATCGTATGGAACCAGTTTTAGGTTTATTTTAATAAAACCATAGGTCTTATATAAATTTATATATGTACCGATAATTAGGGTAGGTCTTTTCTTTTATAAAAATAAACCGAAAAAATACCGAACCGTACCAAATAAATTTATAGTGTAAACAATATATTTATATAATAACTTTAAAAATAATAAAGCACTAAATTTTTTCTTGGGCCTTGAAATTATGAAATAGTTACAAGACAACATGTCATGTAACTCAAAATCCTAATTCCCAAACTTATTATGCTAGTCCTATTGAAACTAAATTATTTTCAGCATGTTCACTAGCAAGACACAAGATATTGTAGCTATTATAAGTAGCAAACTACAATATATTGAATATATTTCCTTTAGTAAGCTTTTGACTTATCTTTTTGAATATTCAATCTTCTATAGACTTTATTCTCGAATCCCAACTAAATTAATATTTTTTCACTCGTGTGATTTATATTTTATTTGTATTTGCTTAGTTTCTTTTACGTTGATGTAGAATAGTTGATGGATCTATACTCTAGCCATCTTTCATATTTTCTTAATTCATCACCTATTAAACTGTAAAAATATCTAGAAAGTCTTGCTAAGTCTTATAAAAGTACGTATATTATTGTATTCTACTTTTACTAATGACTTTTCATGACATTAAAAAAAATTACCGAAAATTTACCAAATCGTGCCGATATCGAAGAGAAACCGACATGATTAGAATGGTTTCAAAAAGTCTAATTTTGGTTATACATAATAGAATAACCGAAAATTTAGTATGGTATAAATTTAAAATAACCGACTGAACCGAACCATTGACATCCCTAGATACACCACAAAAACACCGATAAGAAGGAAACAAAGGAATGAAATAATAGATAAAGTCCTTAAGGAGATATATTTATGCTTCATGTTCCATTTCTCAGGGAAAGGCATATCCTCGGCAGGATTCAAGTATGAGGTCCTCACTCGAATGAATCAATGAATAAGACCATCCAAACTCAGCCCTGATCCTCGTCTATACTCGAGAACAGGGCCCTGGTGGCCCGGCAAGCAAGTTTGATTAATCCCTTCGATATAGTCGGGGACTGTACAGGTGCATAAGATGATCGAGGGTGAAGGCACATCCCTCGATTTTGTTTACGAAAAAACAAAGTAGAATTACTATCCTCCAAAAAGAGGGGTAAATCTAACTGAGTGTCACTTTGTACCTTTTGCAAAAGGCGGTAATAATCGGGTCTAAGGGACCCAATATGAAAAGATAAATGTAAGCACTTAAAAAAACCTCCATGTAGGTGGTAATTGATTCCTCAGGCGAGGGCACCACCACGTGTTTATCAGCCCACTTACAATCCTCTTTGACCTTTGAGAGGAGAACATCGGTGATTGTATATTTATACCTCGAGACCGGTTCACATCGACCCGCTACCGAGGAAGTTTTTTCGATCTTGAAATCAGCACCAATCGGGCACCCTCCTAGAACGAACTCTTCAAGAAGTGCCTCCGCCACAGTCCCATCATCGGTAGGACGTGATGAAGAGCTTTTTCTTTTCGTGGAACAGTCTTAGAAGTTTTCTTCATTTTTAAGCAGAGATGAAGAAAAGAAGAAGGTTACAAAAGGTTCAAAAAATTTGAACACAGAAGGTGGAGAGTGAAGAGATTCTTAAAGAACAAGAGTAGAAGAAGCTTTTTTGAACAAAAGTTTGAATGAGTCAAAATTGGGGTATTTATAGTTTGCTAATGACAGTTCAAAACCACTAGTGGCCGACCAATACTGACACACATTTAATGCCATGGAGACTGGACCAACGGGACGTTTCAATGACCTTTTGCCGCTTATGTCATGATCTATCGGAACGAGGTTCAGAAGTTCATATCGTTTCTCGTCATCTTCTCTCCAAAAAAATAAGAGATGTATACGGTCGAAATCAGGTTCATCCATTGTTTGACCAATTGAGGCTGAAACATGGCAGGTCAAAGCTCGAGCTCGGGTTATATCGAACCAAGGCGCAAAAGTAGATTGTCGAGCTCGTGACCCCGAGACCGGACAAGATCAAGACCGACCAAGATCAAGGGAAACTAACCAAGCCAAATAACGGAAAGCCAAAATATCCGCAATCGGTCAAGGGGATTATGGTGAAAATCTAAGCACGTATCAAGAAGAGGCCGATTAATTAAAAAATATGATTTTTTTTACCTTGTATAGAATTGTACCTAAAATAGAACACCCCTACTATATAAACGAGGGTTCTGATCATTCGTATGACACATTGTAACACGCAAAAAAAGCAATAAATTGATCATTTCTGATTTTTATCATCTTGTTGTTCAGTTCTAACACTAGTTGAGACATTTCTTGGCTTGAGGGTGATCAAGCTCTGAAGCTAAGGATGTTCAATTTTGTGGTGCATTTATTTTCTTATCGTTAATTTCAATATTAAACAGTCTTCTTAATTTGTATCAAGTTATATCACGTATTCTTAAAATTGTGTATAAATTCAATTGTTATCCACTTTTAAGGTTAAACAATAACTGTACAAATATTATGTTTAAAATCACATGTTTCCGAATTCTTATAATAATTTTAAATTTTTTATTTTAATTTCTTGTTTAGTAAAACTCTATTATCAAACAAATTGAAGACTGAACTACTTTCATTTGTTTTTACGAGTACTCTTTTAATTTGTCCATACTGTAAAACGTGTCCAATTCTTAGAGACTAATGAGTTACTTGGTTGGGAGCTGTTCCCACTTTACATGGCCCTTGACATATCAAAAGGACTTAGCAACCACCCCCCTTCCCC
>MU748408.1:80336-91550 GCA_026770625.1 Nicotiana glauca | reverse complement strand
ATAATATTACACCTTCTCCTCCTCTTTAATCCTTACAAAACCCCACAAAGATTCTTGAATTTCACACCCTCACAGCATTTTCTCCATAAGTATGGACTCATGTCATTAGACACTACTAAAGAGCAACAAGAATCGGTTCTTAATTTACTCTCTCAGCTTTAAATAGTAAGTAAAACTCTTTCCTATTCTGTCTCTGTACATATGTGCATGCATTTCTTCTTTCCGGTGAACATGTGAAAGGCCTTGTGCCCATGGAAACCAAGAATTGTGTTTCTTTTACTCTAACAAGTCATATTTCATGTGACCTCCAGTTTTTGGAGTTTAGGAGCTGTATGTAACTCCCACTATACTATTTTAATTTTTAATAAATCTTGTTCATGATTAGCTGCATTTACATAATCTCTTGTTTATGGTGTGGCTAAATGTACTATATGTGGAAAAACACTATTCATTCAATGTATGATCTCATATTACTGTTTGTCTTAATCTCTCCTTTTTTTTTTTCTGCGTGACTACTGTACTCCACTTTGTATGGGATGGGCCTGCTGCATGTTTTTGTCTTGCCTGCTTTTTATATTTTTATATTTTTTAGTGGAAGAGGAAAATATGGAACTGGAGAGAATTTTTAGTTAGTCTAGTTAAAATCTTATATTTTGATGTATGTTGAAATTGTAACTACTAGTTTGCAACTTTGAACCTTCAAAATTGGCATGAGAGAAATTCTTTGTTATATATGGAAATTTTTAACTACAAAATTTCCCATCTCTTTATTTTATGTGGTTATCTGTTCATCGATCAAGTGATCATATCACCGGTAGTAATTCCAAATACATGAATTGCATGTAATTAATGTAGACTTATCCATTTTAGAATCATCAATGATTATAACCTCATGATGTATTGAATATAACTGCTGACTAGGATATATAATATTTTTTCTATAATATTCGTAATTAAATGTAGATGGTATCTGTTTGCCCACTTTACTTGGTAGTATTTTTTTCTAATTTTAATGAGAAGTTTATTTCTGTAACTTAGAGAACATTTGGCGCAATAAAACCAAAAGGTGACATTTTTTTAAAAGAGGAAAAAAAAATGTTGGGGCTATAAAAAGCTATAAAATCAACATAAAAAATCCACGAGGAGACAAAAAGGGGATTACTTCCCAATCTGGAAGTTTCATGTGTAAGTTATAATTGAATATACAGTATATCCAAAAACTAAAAGGTGCAATATCGGTGACTGTCTTTTCAAATTAACCTAGAAATTCTTTTTAGAATACTAATATACTCCCTCCGTTTCAATTTATGTGAACCTATTTCCTTTTTAGTCCGTGCCAAAAAGAATGACCCCTTTCCTTATTTGGAAACAATTTACCTTTATGCAATAATTTATAGCCACACAAAATAAAGGTGCCTCATTTTACACCACAAGATCAAAAGTCTTCTCTCTTTTCTTAAACTCTGTGCCCAGTCAAATGAGTTCACATAAATTGAAACGGATGGAGTAGTATAAAAGGACACTATAATCAAGAATTTTGTTAAGAGTGTTCAAACTTGAAAGACGTAAAAAAATTTTCCAACAAAGAATATTCAATATATGTTATATACCTTTAAAACGTAATATTTTACATGTATTTTTTTGAGGAATTAAGGGTGGTCAACTAGCTTAGTCCCTGATTCCCATCCATAAGCACATGGACCTTTTTACCATATTTGTTCGAAAACTAGACATCAAATACAGGGATTCAAGAAACAGTTACTTATATCACTTTAAATTGTTTAAATAATAATTTCATCAACTATATATCATTTCATATATACTAGTCGTAACCGATTCAATTCTCATGAAAAGGATTCCTCCCTTAGCTTCCTCTCTCTTCTACTATAAAGTTATCATTTTGAAACATAGCCACAAACTTTTATAATTTTGTTCTCTACGAAATCATTTATCGATCATGACAAAGACAATATACAGAGAAATAATGGATGAAGCATTCAGCAACTTTACGCATGCATATGCTTGTCACCGGATAATGCATGCTTCGTACAATATTAAAAAAGTTAAAGTTAAAGTTAAAGTTAAAGTAAACTAAAAATTAAAGTTTATAAAACTAACAATAAAAGACAACTTTAAAAGGGAGTGGAAAATTATGAAAGTTTTTTGTTCTTATCTATTTTGAAGTAACTCTTTATCATTCTTTCTTTATATTTTAATTTTCAGAATTGCACGTGAAGATATATTTTATACTCCCTCCGGTTTCATATTAAATGAGGTACTTTCCTTTTTAGTCTGTTCCAAAATAAATGACACATTTCTAAATTTGGAAATAATTCAACTTTAAACTCTTCAATTTACCCTTTTTGCCCTTAATGAGAAGCTTTTATAGCCATACAAATGACATGGCCCCACAAACCTTTTACAACTTAAGCTTTTAAGACCACAACTTTCAAAAGTCTTCTTCTTTTTTCTTAAACTCCGTGCCGAATCAAACTACCTCAAACAATATGAAACAGAGGGAGTAAAAAAAGTTAAATATAATGACATGAAAAGATTAAATGCATGTTTAAATGATTAAAGAGCAATAGTTTGCTATTCCAATTGATGGAAAAAATTAATGCATAATTATCACTTTATAGATTACAACATATACAAGTAATATAATTATATTTAACAAAGTTCAAAATAAGGTAGGTCTACATAATAATGGAAGGTACATGTAGTTCTTCCTTCTCAAAAGTAAAATCTCCATCGTTCTCAAATGGAATTTGTATAAATTCAAAGTGAAAGAATACAGAACTAGTATAAGGTCAAGTCACTTAAAAATCTATTACATATAATACTCTGTAACAAACATGATTTTTGGTAATATATGTATAAACTATAAAGTTAGTAATATACTTCGTGAAGCGAAATTTATACTATCAGATTACCTTTATTTATTGCAACATGTAATAGTATTTTATTTTTATGATTATAAATTACCTTTTCAGTGACATAATAGTCAAAGGCCGAGCCAAAATTTGAAACTTGGGTTCAAGTCATTTTAAGTTATTGAGTTCTAAGTTAATAATTTAAATAGATTAAATGAATTTTTTAAGAAAATACAAAATTTGAACTAAAATTATTAAGCAGGTTTTACGAAACCCATCTAACTCCGCCCCAGCTGATAGTGTAAAGATTCTCTACACTAAGAGCGTATACAAAATATAAACTCGAAATTATAACAACTATGTTCATGTCAAAGATAAAAAATAGTAATTGTATAAAGCGTTTACACTGCAAGATAATTTACATTATCCGTGTACAAAATTTGAATCCAAAAATTCTTATACACCTATTTAAAATAGATAAAATAGGTGATTTTGTCAACAAATTACGTGCGAGATTCAAGAGACCAATTTCTTGAGTACTTCACCTCTCACTTCACTCTCCGGAACTGCCAAAAACCCCACCGTCACAAATGCCCAGCTTCCCCGGCGAATGTATGTTCCTGTATGTATACATGCATGCATATATACACACAGTGCAAAGAAAGGGGATATGACCTTTTAATATTAAACTTTGTTCTGTCTTCTAGCAATGAAGATCTTGAAATAATGATTTTCCCTGTTTTCTGTATTATTTCTTTTTAGATTAGCGTTTTACTTTAGTTTCTCCGGTTTTGTGTGTGGTTTCATAAATAGATTTGTCTAAATTTCTCTACGTGAAAACAGAGTGAGAGAGGAGAGATATTGAAAAAATAAAAGTTTTGACTAGCAGAAAAGATGGAAATTTTCCGGATGATCCTGGCGTTTTACAAAATATATAATCCTGCATGTTTGCCACATGTACATGCAATTGGGTTTTGGATCATCTGTTTTTGGTCTATGAGAAATATTTTTATTATAGAGTTCCTATTTTACGACTTCTTGACTCTGAATCAGGATTTTAATTTGTTATGGATGAGCTAAAATTTAGAAACAGTTAATGATATGTTTATATAAATGGGACAATTTGCTTGAGTGTATAAAGTTTGTATGATTACCTGATTTCTAGAATTGATTTCATTTAGTGCATTTAATTAGTAGTTTGAAGTATCAGCTCTTGAGTCTTTAATCTTTTTCCATATTCCCAGATTGACATTCCTTGCTTCTGAAAGATGGTTGCCTTCGGGAAAAAGTTGAAAGAAACACAAATTCAAGAATGGCAAGGGTACGTTTATCATTTGCCCAAAACTTTTCTGTGATATTTCTAGGGTTAAATTTGTGTGTACTTCTATTTTTGGGGGTTAAGTTTTCCATGGGACTACACAGAAGATTAATGTAGTCGTTCATCGTAACTATCATCTCACTTCTTATTGTATTATTTTGATCCATTTTGCTTGTTATTTTACATAAGTTCTATGCCGAAACAGGATCATGCACACTTGTAACAGAAATACCTAACTGTAAAATAGTTGAAAATGTTTCATTTGGAATCATATTTGGGAAATGTAATTGATACCTAAGTATTTCTCAATTTTGATTATATGGAATATTACTATACCCTTGGGTGGCTTACCACTGTTATGGTTACATTGACTCCTTTCAGATATTACATCAACTACAAGTTGATGAAGAAGAAAGTAAAGCAGTATGTGCAGCAGATTGAAGTTTCTGAACAAAGCCGCGAATATGTTCTCAAGGACTTTTCAAGGGTTTTAGATAAGCAGGTATAAATGAAGCACACCAGTAAGGTTCTTGGATAAAGATTTTATCGCTACTAGCAGATTACTCTTTTTGTGTATTGTTATCAGTGAAGCACACTAGTAAGGTTCTTGAATGTGGAATCTGAACCCTTTCATATGGTATCTATGATACACATCCAGTAAAAAATGATCTAATGACATAACCTCTATACTTTCGAACTTTGTTATTGGTGGCACTTTGTGGCTGTATATCAATCGAGGAACATCATTATGTGTTGAAACTCATAAGAAAATATAACATTTCAATGACATAAACCACATATCATTTACATGGAACTGCTAGAGTAGTCACTGATAATCACGCAGTGTAGTTGTCACCTGTTTCTGTGCCCCCTTTATCTATTATTATCATATAATATTTTCGACTAGAAGTTGTTTTAACTTAGATCAGTGTTGCGTATTTATGATGTCAGATTGAAAAGATTGTTTTGTTCCTGTTGGAACAACAAGGGAAACTGGCAAGTACATTATCCATGCTTGGGCAAGAACATGATGTCCTGATACAGCAACAAGATGGTTCAAAATTATCCCAACTACAACAGTCATATGTAGAAGTAGGCAGAGAACTGCTACGACTTCTCGTTTTTGTTGAAATGAATGCCATTGGTGTGCGCAAGATACTGAAAACGTTTGACAAGAGATGTGAGCATAAATTCACTAATTACTATGTCAAGACTCGAGCAAATCATCCTTATTCCCAATTGAGACAAATATTTAAGCATGTGGTATGACAACTGAACACAATTTGTCTTTTCCTTTTGTTTTTTCCTGGAGCATTGGCCTTTTTTAAATAAAAAGAGTTCTTTACTAGCACATTTTGTTTTCTCAACTTCTCGTTAAGGATGCAACTTTTAGGATAATATCTATTTCCAACAGTATAAACTGACGGCAATATGTCTTTAGTCTTTATCATGAAGTCAAGAACAAAACTCACAACCATACAAGTCACGTGCAGGGCATTTCTGCTGTAGTTGGAACCATATCCCGCAATCTCTCAGATCTCCAAGACAACCGTGCGAGCTATATTTCGATATATGATCAGCCTGCTCTTCCACTTCCGGTTTAATCTCCTGTCCTTCTATGTATAGTGTTTCTTAATGTTTTTGGTTATCCACTTTTGTTATGTAGTTTGTTGGCCATAGTACGCTGGAGCTCATGAAGAATTAAACAAGATAAAAAATAATAATTCACTGTTGGCATTTATTATATTCAGAAGGATGGGGTTTACTTATTTTCACGCCACTCAAAATCATGGTTGATACAACTAAAATTTGGTTCTGTAAAGTAAATCGCATGGAAAAAAGTTACCAGAGACTTCTTGTTATTTATTCCCTAGTGAGACCAATTCTATGACAGAATACAGAAATAACTCAATCCAGTGATATGTATGCCTCCCAGTAGTTTGTATTCTATGCTAATTGAATTTTTTAGGACCATTTGTAGAGGCCTATACTGATTATAGTGGAAATGTTGGACTTCTTGAGTTAAACTGATCTTATGTATTGTCTTATGTGGTGTAGCTAGAAATGCTTCCTTCTCATGATGGAAATAGGAACTAAAGAAAATCCCTGAAGCTTTCTGGTGTCAGAAAGAAACTTTTCATCAAGAAGTTATTGAAACTGCAATTTTGAAATATTACTGACCGCAAAAAGTAAAATTTTCAAAGGAAAACCTGAGCTTGCGGCTTTTATAAGTAACATCTACCTTTGATTCCATTTTTACTGATTTGGTTGGTAAACAGAACATATTTCTATCCTGTGCAGGACCCTATCATCGAAGCTATTAATCAAGCAGTGGATAGACTAACAAATTCAACTGGTTTCCTTCACTATTTGGGAAAACATGCACTTATTTCACCACAAGAACTACCAACTCCTTCCGAGGATCATGCTGCCGCTGAGAGATATCACTTGATGTCACTTCTGTTGAACTTGGCTAATGCATTCTTGTATATGGTTAACACATATATAATAGTCCCAACAGCAGATGACTACTCTTTGAGTCTTGGAGCAGCAGCAACTGTTTGTGGAGCTGTGATTGGGTCTATGGCTGTTGCTCAGGTGTTCTCTTCAGTATATTTTAGTGCATGGTCAAATAAATCCTACATGAAGCCTCTTGTATTCAGCAGCATTGTCCTTCTTATTGGGAATACCTTATATGCCCTGGCTTATGATTTCAATTCGATATACTTACTTCTAATCGGACGCCTATTTTGTGGGTAAGTTTAGTCATTACTCACTAGAGTGCTGCTCAAGTAATCTGTAATTCCATATCCCTTTTTGTACATTTATGTTTATAGATTTTGGTCTTAGCTTCTTTTCTCTTTTTTTTGGCTTCTTTTTTGTTCTGTTAGTAATTCCTTAAAATGATATCCTTATTTTCAGGAGGACTATGTATCCATTATTGTTCGTATGTTGTAACATAGAACACCCTGGCTGCAGTTTTTTGGGTTTAAAGAACTCTCTTTGGTACATAGTTGGAGTTGTGAAAATGATCTGTCTCCCTAATAAGTTAAATTCTTAGATTTATTCTCAAATGTTCTGTAAGAGGAGTCTGAACATATTTGTTGAAGTTTCATAAATATATTCATCACCATGATGATTTATTCTTGGTTTTCAGAATGGAGGATTTCTCTATATCAGGTAAGGACAAAGAGTAGCTCTAAGTATCCATTATATCTTTTTTTTTCATGGTCTTTTAAGATTAACCTGAATAGTTAATGATTTGATTAGTATTCTTTCAGTTGGAATCATCTAGTTATTGATGTGCTCTGTGCTTCCTTTCCACTTCATCCATAATAATTTCATTAATTGGTTCGATTACATTTTTAGGACCAGGACATCTTTACCATTAGATGTTTTTTTTACTATTTCAGGCTTGGTTCGGCAAGGGCAGTTAATAGGCGGTATATCAGCGATTGTGTTCCTCTGCACTTGCGAATGAAGGCTTCGGCTGGTTTTGTAAGTGCAAGTGCACTTGGAATGGCATGTGGTCCGGCTGTTGCCTGCTTGCTTCAAACTAACTTTAAGTTCATGAAGATCACTTTTAACCAAGACACTTTACCAGGATGGATAATGGCTCTTGCATGGTTTCTTTACCTATTATGCGTGTGGACTTCCTTTAGAGAACCTGCAAAAGATGAAATGGTGAATGTTCTGCCACAAAAATCCAATAGCGGTATGTCATCTAGACTAACACTTCAGCATGAATAATCATCTTTTTTGAGTTTGTTAACCTGAATGATTATTCACCTTTGAGAACCTTGTGAGTTTCTGTACCAGGCCTCCTAATTTCCTTGTCATAGAAAGCTACAAGTTTCTTGTAAGATATCCAGTCTCATTTATTCCCAATTTGTATACATAGACAAGTTCAATGAACAATCTGCTTGAGTTAGTTTTCAACAGCATTAAGTGATAGTTATTCATTTAGATGATACACGTTCTTTATTTGGTTAATGAGTTGCCTCTACTAAACCTCTTTTAACTCCATTAATCCTATAGAGAAACCTTTCTTGAGAAGTCACAAGAGTGTAATTTCATGTTGAGATACATTGTGTGATATAGTAATATATACAGTAGTGCATTTGCTATACTGATTACTTTGAGATCTCAATCATAAAGCAAAATAGATTTTTATACTGTCTTCTTGGCCGTGCACCTCATTTAGCAGAATGCCTGTTTCCACCTGTTAATAAAGTAACAATAGATGTGTCATGATTTCATGAAATGCATTTCCTGCTTTATGATCACTTGGAACCTGGTAACGTCCTTATCCAGTTCTTTTGCTTCCGGTAATGACTAGGACCTTTAGTTCACTGTTTGAATATTTTAGGATGCTATGTAGATCTGGTCCTTACATTGGTGAGATAAAACAGACAAATGCCAAATTTTTGGCGTGACCATGTGATCACATTCAATAGTTTGTCTTAACCCATATTTGTCGCAGAATGAAGGCACAGTATATTTTGCAACTCCTTGCTAATCTTTTATGAAATTTCGTCCAGAAATTAACATCTTCTATAGTCAGAATTCCACCTGAAAGATGCTATTAATTTGAGTTTCAGGGCAGATTGAAAATGGTTTAGTACAGAATGGTATTTCCCAGCCACTTCTTTTAAGTGCAGAGGAGAAGCAACAAGACGACGATGAAGACCAAGATTGCGATAATAGTGAAGAATCTGCAGAGGAGATCCAAAAACCTGTTACTTCCATAGTCTCTGCTTATAAGCTGCTAACCCCATCCGTGAAGGTTTGGAATTCAATTGATATCATCAAGTATAATATCTTATGCTAAAGTTTAAAGTTTCAACAAAATCTCCATTCTAAAATTCATGGATGATAGATACTCTGTTGACATCTAATGAAGATCTTCTGCTCACATCAAAATTACGACAGTTTCTGGTGTGTTGAACCATTCTTCTTGTTGTGCAGATTGTAACCATGAATTTTTTAGTACATAGAATCATTAGGTTCAGGTGAACAGAAAGTTCCATGCTATTATTGTATAAGGAACTTGTTGAAGTTGGAATAAATGGTCAATCTAAATTGGTTTTATCCATCAGATTCTCTAGACTCAACCCTGTAAAAATCATTCTCATAGGACATACACAAAGTGGTAACCTTGGAACACAATGATGTTTGTCCATCTTTCTGAGGGTTGTGCAGACTGAAATTGCATATTTATCTCTTTCTCGGTCCTTTAACAGGGCCTCACAAGGTAGGGGTAAGTCTGCGTACACATTACCCTCCCCAGACCCACGGTGTGAGATAATACTGGGTATGTTGTTGTTTGTTGTCGGTCCTTTAACGGGAAAGGAGAACTGTTTATGTATTCATGATTTTCTATACAGGTTCAACTACTCATATACTTTATGCTGAAGTATGCAATGGAGATTTTACTTGCTGAATCAAGTGTCGTCACTACGTACTACTTCATATGGTCAACGAGCAATGTGGCCATTTTTCTTGCATGTCTTGGGCTGACTGTCCTTCCGGTGAACATTCTTGTTGGGAGCTACCTCAGCAACATGTTTGAGGAGAGGTAAGTAGAACTTTCGCATCTGTAATTTCCTAACATTTTATCAATAACACATGCATTCACAGGGACAGAAGGGACAAGATAAAAAAGAAATTAAATCAGGGAACACAACTTAATATGCATGACATTCTTTTCCATTGTACTATTGCTTAAATTAACTGCTATTCGTCCAGGAAGACATATTGTTGCCTTCCCCCTTTTCCTTTATCTAAGTCCAATGATTCCATAGTACTGCCGGATACCTGGTTATTAAGTACACATTTAGATTCAGATTATAATCTGTTGAATTTTATATTATCCATCATCGAGCAGCTAGTTTGCCCTAGTAGCCCAACAAACTAATTTCAAAATCAATTTTGCATTGTTCAAGAAGAGCATCGGTATAATAAGTGCTATACTTTGTGGACCATCTTAAGCTAGTCTATTGTCTCTTTCCGATACTAAGATAAAATGATTTCCTGCAGGCAAGTTTTGCTAGCATCAGAAATATTGGTATGCTTGGGAATAGTTCTGAGTTTCCAAGTCATAATCCCTTATTCTGTACCACAATATGTCTGTTCAGCTCTAATCACATTTGTAGCTGCTGAAGTACTCGAAGGTAACAACACTAATGACTTCAACAACATAAACTCTAATCATGGCTAACAAAAAGGCCTTTGTTTCTTCAAACATGCAGGCATTAACCTTAACCTTCTATCTCGTGTCATGTCATCGAGGCTGTCTAAAGGAACTTATAATGGTGGACTACTTTCAACAGAAGCCGGAACCTTAGCTCGGGTATTTGCAGATAGTACAATAACCTTGGCAGGATACTGGGGAATGAGTAGGCTTTTGAATGTGACACTGCTACCTTCACTATTTATCTGCATCTTCTCCATCATTGCCACCTGCTTCACTTACAATTCTCTCTATTGATCATCATATGAAACCTTTCTCTAGCTCTTGTACATAGTAACTAAATGTAATAGAACTATATATATAACTTGAAAACTACCAATATATAAAGTTAAAGCATGAATTTCGAAGTCCATTGTTTTTAGTAGCTCTTAATTTCCATTCATTCAATTTCAGGTGATATAGATAGTATCTTATCAGTTTAAGTCCCATAAAACTTGTCATCTTTTTGCGTTTTTTGGTCTTAAAACACAATCAAGTAAAATAAAAGAAGGAATAATTGGTATAGTTTTGATTATACTTGGTGGCTCATGGGGCAGGAGAACCATAGAACTGCAATTTGATTAGTTTTTGTTTTTCCGAGAATAGTTTTTAAAGGAGTGATATTATGCTAATAATGTATGGCTCAGAATCTGACCACGCGACCATGGTGGTGATGACCCCGTCCCAACTATCCTGCGCTGGTAGCTAACAAACTCGACCCGTCTGATTATTGCTAATTACAAGATAAGCGTCGAGGTCGAGGCCCCCTCCATGAGGAGAAATCACCCCCC
>MU748408.1:44540-79756 GCA_026770625.1 Nicotiana glauca | reverse complement strand
ACGAGAAATCTTCGACTATAAATAGAGGGCAAGAGAGTCAAAGAAAGGGGGACTTCTCCATTTTTGTTCTTTCTCATCCACCAGCATAAAACGCCAAGAGAGATAAAGCTCCAAAAAAAAGCTCACGGAGCCCACAAGAAAAGGAGAAGAGATCTTTCATCTTCGATGATTCTTGAAGGAGATAACTTGATTGTAATCTTCTGAACCTCTCCAAGGGGAGGCAGGACAAATTTCGATAATCAATAAAATCTCCCAAATATTATTCCTGTTTAATCTTCTATTTTATAATTCTGTCATTTGATCCAGTATTAATTATGATTGACTATGATTTACCCCTTCATCTATATTGATTGATTTTCTTAGAAAGTGTTTAATAACTTTTGAGTCAAACAATTTGGCGCCGTTTGTGGGGATTTCCTAGTGAAAATGCTTAGTTCTTCATGGATCAAAGCAGAAGAAACACCAAGAAGAAAACTCAACTCAAACCGGAGTCAATGGAGGCGCATCAAACAAAAGAAGAAGAATCGAACGCGCCAACGAGAGCCAAAAATATTCTGCCCGGGCAGGAAAATGGAGAAGTCCACCATACTGTGTTAGGCAAAAAACCGGTGCATAGATGTCTCAAACGAGCAATCGAAAGTCACCTTGAAGCGACCTAAATGCAGGCTAAGTGCCTTCGCCATCGAAATTTGACAGTTCGACCTCGCTCGAACTGGGATTCAGGCTAAGTGCCTTCGCCATCAAAATTTGACAGTTCTACCTCGCTCGAAATGGGACTCGGGCTAAGTGCCTTCGCCATCAAAATTCGACAGTTCGACCTCGCTCGAACTAGGACTCAGGCTAAGTGCCTTTGCCATCCAAATTTGACAGTTCGACCTCGCTCGAACTGGGACTCAGGCTAAGTGCCTTCGCTATCGAAATTCGACAGTTCGACCTCGCTCGAACTGGGAATCAGGCTAAGTGCCTTTGCCATCGAAATTTGACAATTCGACCTCGCTCGAACTGGAACTCAGGCTAAGTGCCTTCGCCATCAAAATTTGACAGTTCGACCTCGCTCGAACTGGGACTCAGGCTAAGTGCCTTCGCCATCGAAATTTGACAGTTCGACCTCGCTCGAACTGGGACTCAAGCTAAGTGCCTTCGCCATCGAAATTTGAAAGTTCGATGTCGATCAAACTGGGACTCAGGCTAAGTCCCTTCGCCATCAAAATTTGACAGTTCGACCTCGCACGAACTAGGACTCAGGCTAAGTGCATTCGCCATCAAAATTTGACAGTTCGACCTCGCTCGAACTGGGACTCAAGCTAAGTGCCTTTGCCATCGAAATTTGACAGTTCGACGTCGCTCGAACTGGGACTCGGGCTAAGTGCCTTCGCTATCAAAATTTGACAGTTCGACCTCGCTCGAATTGGGAATCAGGCTAAGTGCCTTCGCCATCGAAATTTGACAGTTCGACCTCGATCGAACTGGGACTCAGGCTAAGTGCCTTCGCCATTAAAATTTGATAGTTCGACCTCGCTCGAACTGGGACTTAGGCTAAGTGCCTTCGCCATCGAAATTTTGACAGTTCGACCTCGATCAAACTGGGACTCAGGCTAAGTCCCTTGGCCATCGAAATTTGACTTCGACCTCGCTCTAACTCGGACTCATGCTAAGTGCCTTCGCCATCAAAATTCGATAGTTTGACCTCGCTCGAACTGGGACTCAGGCTAAGTGCCTTCGCCATCGAAATTTGACAGTTCGACCTCGCTCGAACTGGGACTCGGACTAAGTGCCTTCGCCATCGAAATTTAACTGTTCGACCTCGCTCGAACTGAGACTCAAGCTAAGTGCCTTCGCCATCAAAATTTGACAGTTCGACCTCGCTCGAATTGGAATACAGGCTAAGTGCCTTCACCATTGAAATTTGACAATTCGACCTTGCTCGAACTGGGACTCAGACTAAGTGCCTTTGCCATCAAAATTTGAGGTCGAAACTAGGACTCGTCTAACGAGCTCTCGCCCCACGACCAGATCATAGATCAACAAAGAAAATCGAAATGGAAGGCAAGTAGCGAAAAGGAATTATTTGTTCATGAAGTCAGAAATACGGGTTATCGCCGCTTACATCTAGTCCAGGCCAACCAACCTAAAAAAAAGAGGGAAGAGAAAAGAAAAAAAACAACAACGAACAATGAAACACAATTTTTCCTCACTCAACGCCAACACCGTCGTTCCCATCGTCACCTCCATAAGGCCCACCATCATCATCACTTGAACCCTCATCGGCTTCGGGAGTCTCCACATCATATCCACAGTTGGCTCGAGCCTCATGAGCCTTCTGGCGCGCTTCCTCAAAAGTTGCCTCTGTTATGGTGCCCGCTTCCCACAAGTTCTTGAAAATGTCACGTTGAGCTTCAGCGTAGACCCAAAGTTCATGAGCCTGGCGGGGAGCAGCAACATGGGATGGTCCAACCTGGACCCTCAGCCTCTGGCTCTCCTCCTCCAAGGCCGCAATTCGATCCGACAAGGCTAAGGCCTCCTGATAAATCGCACTAATCAGCTCCTTGAGCCTCTCCTCCCTAAGGGCTGCAGTAGCCCTCTCCGACTCTCGCTCGGACTCATTTACACGAACTCCACCTCTAAGGCCACTGCCCTCATCGAAGCATCCAACGTTTCCCTCTCCATGCGCTCTAAATCGGCAACCTTACTTTACTGTGCAGTCAATTTCCCCCTACATTCAGCATCCACCTCTGCGGCTCTAGCCTGGCTCTGCTCCATTTCCAACTGCATTGCTCATAACTTGCCCTGCAGGTGCTCGCATTTCGCAACGACCCCTTTGCCCACCTCGAGCTCCTCGTCCTTGAGGCGGATTTGCTCTTCGAGCTTGCTCCTGCTGCGGAGCACCTGCACTAGCTCCTGGTCCCTCTTCTCCAATTCCTCACCCAGATCTCGGTTGCGGGGATCATTCCTTAACCGTTCCTGCAACTTACGACATCTGTTGCGATAGCGACAGTACTTTTCCAGCATCTGCAAGAAGATCCTCGATCGGACACTAGCCCTGCGAATATTCTCTACCTCCAACATGTACATATGCAAAACAGGAGAACAGTCAGACTAGTGCTCATTCTGCAAAAACGGAGAAACAAATCGAGGACAGATATAACATACCCGTAAGCTCATTACAGCTACTTTATCCATCACTTCAATGTCTGAAACATTCCTCAGGGACTCATTCTCGACCTCCAAGCACAGCAAGCTAAATTGTGGTACAAGTTACCTCCTTGAGTCAACAGGTTCGCGTCAGCAGGGATCTCAACGAGACGGGCCGATCCCTCTACGTGAACCACCGAGTGGGTAATGCCCTCCTCAAACATCCGAACATCATCAGGTTCCAAGTCAGACTCGAACTCGTATTCATCGACCATTACGCTCTTCCCCCTCTCCGCTGCCGACGGCGTTGCGCGACATGTCGAGGACAGTAATGGCGCACTCGAAGTTATGACGGCAGCATCAGGGGTCTGATCCTCTACTACAGCGAGATATCCCACATCGTCAGCAGCGGGAACTCTTGACCGGGTCCCACATCGTCAGCAGCGGGAACTCTTGACCGGGTCGCTACAGTAGCGGAATTTTCTTGGCTCCGACTAACAAGAGTAGTTCCGACCGTCCGTTTCCCTCAGCGGTAGGCGCCACAACAACACCTTCCTCTGAATTCGCTGATCACGCCCAACTCTAGTCCTAAAAAGGATAAACGGTCGCTGCAAATATAATTCGATCTAAAAGTCAGGAGTCGAATCTCACAGAGAACTAAGGCTTAGCTGTATCTGTTTAATATCACTAAGAAGATAAGATTGAAAATAAATAAACAGTTTAAAACTAACTATGCTTGAATTGTAAACAATTGGAATAAAGTTCTAAGGTAATGGTTTCCCCCGTTGTTGATTTCCTTAGTTGTATATTTCTTATAGCTGTGACTTAGTTGCCTCTATCAATCATGAACTCTCCAGCTACCATAAATCTCTCTCAAGCAATTATGATAATTTACTAGACGCACTCTCTCAAGCTACGCTAGCTAGATTCACATTACAGTTCACTTAGATTGCACCCGAGGTATCGTTATCTCTAATCCAACCTCTAAACCCTCGGTTATGACTCTCGTCTATACTCCAGGAGTGATGTTGTTCAAACAACTACCTAAATATGCACTCTCTCTCAAGCAGATACATAATAAATAGGAACGACTTACGGTGTGGTATTTTGGGTTTTCTCACCTTCAATATCATTATACATGCCTATTACCACTGAGTTGTTTTTGAATTTCAGGTTTCAGATCTGGAAAAAAACTGAGAGAATACTTTTTGGGGGGAAATTTTTTGGAGGTTCAGACTTGTTAATGAAGGCAAGGGGGTTGTCTTTTATAGGCAAATTTCGGGGGGAAGCTTCTAGATCCCCCTCACACTTTTTCCCCCTCTTTTATTTTTAGATTTTATCCCTTATTCCCTAATTTACTAACTTGTGTTTCAAGTTATCTTACTAAGTTTCCTAGAATTCTAAATTGAATCCCATTCTAGAGTGTTCTAGAGCTTCTAATTCAGTTATCAAAGATCCCCTATTCTGCATTGCCCCATCTATCCTTGACTTAACCTGAGAATTGCCAATCGAAGCCCCATCCCCTAACCCTAGTCTACTAACTCTAGTCAGCCTTGTTAACTGACCAAACAACCATACTAACTAGGGATCAATCAGCTATAACCAAACAGAGTTTAACATTTGAGCTAACTACTCTAATTGATTGAAATTGGACTTTTAACTCTAAATGAACACTAATTATCCTATAGTGAATTAGGCATTAACTAACAAGTAAAAGTGGCAACTAAAGTATAATTCATGTCAAAAGTCATGCACAGAATTGAAATTAAACTATTTGATAAAAGCGAAACTAGAGAACTAACCACTGAGTTAAACTAACAATATCAAAAAATTAACAAAATTTAGACTCTAAATCAGAAATCGTGTACACAGACTCAGACAAACGAAAACCAAACTAGAGCTCAAAAATTACAAAATCAATTAAACAAGAAAAAAAAAAAAGAATAGAACCTCATCGATTTGGTCTTCAAAAATCCGGCTAACTCTCAAAGTTCAAATCCGGCCATCTCTGGTGAGACTTGAGTGTTATTGAAGCTGAATTCCTCATGAGGGAGATGAGAGAATCACATGGTATGAATTTGACAAGATTTGGGAATTTAGGGTTTTGACCGGAAATTTCAAATTGATATTCGAAGAGTTCCGATCAGATTTGAGGGACGGGGTTTGGGGGGTTTGATAGAGGAGGACAAAGTGGTTCTACGGTGTTAATTTGGTGGTGAACAGAGAAGGTTGAGTTTTGGTCAAAAAACTTGGGTTGAAGATTCGACGAGTTTGGTTGGGGTTTGAGGGAAACGGGTTATGGATCTGTAACTAGGAGGAGGAGAGGAATAAGGGGTGTAATTTTGGACGGAAATGGAGGTCGGCCGCCGCCGTGAGGCGATTTTCGGCGGCGGGGCACGGCGGGGCACGGCGGAGCATAGAGGGGTACGAGGAAGATGAAGTGTGTCTTAGGGTTAATGGATTTTCAGACACTTTTATCAACTATACCAAATGAATTTGGACCGTTGGATTGTGAGCGATGGACGGTCAAGATTGATTGACGCCCAAAACGGTGTCGTTTTAATTTTTAGAATGGCTGGACCGGATAAGGGGTTATAGGGTTGGGTCAATGAGATGGGTTTGGGGTGTTTTGAGGGTTTTTGGGCTCAATTTGGCCCAAGACTGATGGCCTGATTTATTTAAATTTAATTAATCACTTTCTTTTCGTTTGGAATTTAGAAAAATGTAAAACATGAAAGTTGTAGCCCTCTGAGTTAGGTTTGCAACCATATATTGTGGATCCCAAATGGAGTTCTGACCAAAAATTTATGTCTATTTTACTAGACAGTATGCAATATACCTCCTCGAGTCTTCGTTCGTACTTTATTATCAAATTTGACCCCCGAACCCGATCCCGACTTAATTCTTTGAGCTCTTACTCAGAATTCAAATCAAAGATTCAAATCACTTAATTTCATTCTATAAATCTATATAGCTCAGAATCACTCCTACAAGGCATAAAATGCACTGTTAGTGCAAAACACTAGCTATTAAAGCGCAAACTCAACTAAAGTGCAGTAAATTAGAGTGTAATAAGCGACTAAAATACGTAATTATAGCCTATCATCAATACTCCAGACTTAAACCATTGCTCTTCCTCGAGCAATCAAACTACACCTCTTTTTTATAGACACGACCTTTTTAAACAATTCTCCTAACGCAACACACCAAGAGTATTTAAAATAGACTAAACACAAAAGCGTAACATCTTCACCTCAAGATTTGACTCACAAGTGTCACGCATTATTCACAACTCACCTACTTACTCTAACATAGAGGGCACTGAGATTACCTTTCCTTCATGAATCAAATGCCCTCACTTCACAAGAGAGTAGTTTCACACAATAAAATTTAAGAACACTTATGAACTCAAGATAGAAAAAATTTACTCACTCTCAGAAATAACATTCATATGTCACAAAAGATGCACCATAAGCTTGCCCGTAGTGTACTACTCCACTAATCGAGCTCATTCAATCTAGGATCAATTAGGACTTTATTTGATTGTAATGTAGACTACGGGACAGGTAGGGTACATTGAGATATAATAGTGACTACACCTCCCTAAGCACTTTAATACATATACTTTAACATTCAAACCCCATACTTATGTCAAACCAAACTCCACCTTCACATCAATTTATATTACTTCATACTTCTTTAAGCACACTTACATCAAGAGCCACCACTTATCAAGGAGTTTTTTTTTTTTTTACAACAATTCAACTATATTTTTTTTCAATTCAAGTGGCTTTTACTTTTTCAAAACAGTGCACTTTTCTCCTTATTTCATTAGTTTCACTCAAAAGCCAAACCAACCACCCCACACTTTAACTTTTACGAAGTTCATAAACAATTCAAGTGCTCATAAGAGGTTACAATGGTTCAAATAGATGATTAATTCAAACAAATGGGTAAGACTTGTAATGTGGTTGCCAAGGAAACAAGATTACAGGCTCAAAGAGGTTAACTACGATATTTAACAATTAGGTGGGTAAAATATACATATCTGGCTCAACAAGAAAAGAAAATGCCTATATCACTTCCAAGACTGAACAACACTACTATTTCGCTTTGCAAACACACAAGGCAAGTTCTAGGCATCAAATGCAATGCACTGTATAACGCAAAACCTTACACACACATGGCACTTAACTCACTCAGGATTGGATTCATAGACACTCTAGTCAAAGCAGTTAAGCAAAGTTAAGATAATACAATTTAAAGTACTTCTACAAGAGTAAAAAACTGAGCATAAGCGTCACAACCAAAGTACTCACTATTCTCAAGGCATAACCAAGTCAAGAGATATTTCTTCAATTCAAAGCACAACACAATGGCTCTTAGTCCCAAAAAAAAAAACCAACTACACCCACCCTTGGAAAAGAACCGTGGCCCAAAGAAAAACCAAGGGGGAGTTACTAAACTACCTAAAACAAAAAAAAAACTTTTTGGTATTTTCTTTAGACTTACTTCCCTCAAGAAAACTGTCTAGAAGATCCGTTATCAGGAAAAGTCCAATCTTTAAAAAACAAACATAGCTAAAGTAGCATGAAAAGTCACCCAGACAATCTCCTCACCCCACACTTAAAATTGTGCATTGTTCCCAATGCACATCCATACATACAAGAGGGTAAAAGAAACTCCCTGGTAGGCCAAAGGCCGAAGCACTAGCAGTTAATGGGGTACTCATACTTCTCCCAGCTTGGTCCTTCAGGCGGGTACCTCACACTTAGTTTCAACCATTTTATTTGTTGGTGCATCCTTCCAATCACTTTGCTTTCTATGCTCCTAGAAAATAAAAAATTGACACTACAAAAATAATATAATTAAAAATAAATAAATAAATAAACAAAAGCAATAAAGTTGTATTGCCTCCCAACAAGCGCTTGATTTAACATCGCGACACGACGCGAATCACTTTTTGCCTCCACCTCGAGCTTATGAATTGAACCCCCAATTTGGCTTCAGGTATTCGGTTATGCTCCAGGGGTGGTGGAACAAATATAATTGGCCCAAGCAACCATTGTACTATTTTACACTTCTTGAATTTTAGATGAGGTATGTAGTCCTGTCTTTCTAGCAAGAAAAATTCCAGAATATATGCACCTTGTTCCTCATTCCTTGACTCTTCAATTGGTTCGGATGACTCTATTTCCATATCATCATCCAAACCTAATGTGGAAAAATGCTTGGAGTGTGGACCAGCGCGCTCAAACATATGAACTTTAGGACTTTCAACATCCTCAACATCAGTGATACTAGAGTCAACAAAATTTGTATCCTCAAAGTCCCTTGCTAACTCTAGTCTCACTTCTTCAACATCAGCATCCTCAAATTGTAGTTGGCTATGTTTTTGATGTTCTACTCTGACCTCCTTAATTAACACCTCAAATTCACGCTCTTCATGGATACTATCCCCAATATTGGCTTGTTGAGCATTAACAACTCCAACTACTTGACTCAATTGAGCCTCCAACTTACGAATAGTTGCCTCTTGCCTTTCTATGTGCAATTGTTTCTCATTATTTTGTTCCAGAAGGCACTTTAGCATACACTTTATCTCCTTCAGGTCTGCATTCCCAGGTTCTTTGTTCCTATTAACTTCACAAGAAAAGGTAGAACCATCATAGTAAGGGGTTGGGGGGAAAATAAGAAATATAAGCACAACCATGAAGGTGACCATTTTTACCACCACACACATTACACACATTCCATAAATAAGATTGAGTTGGTGCACATAACTTGCTCTTAGGAACGTTTTGAAAATTTTGCCATGGGTGGTTTCCTTCACAATATGTATGGAGATCAATAGTAGAATTATCTACACCTAAATTCCCATAATTCCAAGATGTCATATTATAATAAAATAAAAAATAAAAATACAAAAAAAACAAAATTAAAAATCCAAACTTGAACCCTATCAATATATACAGCTATAACTTCACCGTTAGTTCCCCAGCAACGGCGCCAAAATTTGATCACGCCCAACTCTAGTCCTAAAAAGTATAAACGGCCGCTGCAAATATAATCCGGTCTAAAAGTCCGGAGTCGAATCTCACAGAGAACTAAGGCTTAGCTGTATCTATTTAATATCACTAAGAATACAAGATTGAAAATAAATAAACAGTTGAAAACTAACTATGCTTGAATTGTAAACAATTGGAATAAAGGTCTAAGGTAATGGTTTCCCCCGTTGCTGATTTCCTTAGTTGTATGTTTCTTATAGTTGTGACTTTGTTGCCTCTATCAATCATGAACCCTCCAACTATCATAAATCTCTCTCAAGCAATTATGATAATTTACTAGACGTACTCTCTCAAGCTACGCTAGCTAGATTCACATTACAGTTCACTTAGATTGCACCCGAGGTATCGTTATCTCTAATCCAATCTCTAAACCCTCGGTTATGACTCTCGTCTATACTCCATGAGTGATGTTGTTCAAACAACTACTTAAATATGCACTCCCACTCAAGCAGATACACAATAAATAAGAACGACTAATTGAGGATCATTTCGATTAACCAAAATCAAGACGTAGTTGAACACATAGAGATTAACAACCAACTCAAAACCATATTAATATAACAACCAATTCATCCCCAACGGGTTTCACCAAAACCTTAGATAACAAATTAGTTATTATAATAGTATGTAAAACTACAATATCAAAAGTCATAACCAACAATGAAAAATAAGAAGAAGAAGGAAAAACTTGTTGAAGAATTCCCCGCCTTGCTCTTATTGTGTCTCTGCCTCCTTAGGTCAAATATGTGTCAAAAATATGTCCAACCCCCAAAAAAAACCCCTTTTCCATGTATATATACCAAGTAGGGTCGGGCCCAAATAATTATACCTTCTCCTACGCGAAAGAGGACAATATTTCACATCTGGACTGCCGCGACCGCGGCGTGGACTGCGGTGACCACCGCGGAAGGCACTGCCTCAAACCGCGGTGCGGACCGCAATGAACTTTCTACCGCATTTTTACCCTGGTCCGCTTAGAATTTAGAAAAACGTAAAACATGAAAGTTGTAGCCCTCTGAGTTAGGTTTGCAACCATATATTTTGAATCCCAGTGTGCAATATGCCTCCTCAAGTCTTCGTTCGTACTTTATTATCAAATTTGACCCCCGAACCCGATCCCGGCTTAATTACTTGAGCTCCTACTCAGACTTCAAAGCTACAAGTCACTTAATTTCATTCTATAACATCTATATAGCTCAGAATCACTACTACAAGGCATAAAACTCACTGTTAGTGCAAAACACTAGTGATTAAAGCGCAAACTCAACTAAAGTACAGTAAATTAGAGTGTAATAAGCGATTAAAATATGTAATTATAGCCTATCATCATTCGTCGGGGGAGAATCCGAGTTGATCACTGTTGGAGGAGCCGTCTCAAACCCTACCCTCCATCTCTTCAGCGGCCCTTCTTCCTTCCCGGTTGATGGCGAATCATTCTAAGGACGGACGGTACCAGATGGGCCCTCATCCTAAGATATAGCCCAGGTCGGAGTGGCCAAGGCCACAGATTCTACCGATGCTGCCCTCGACGAAGGGCGAGCCGCAGGTACTGCGCTAAGACGAGCGGACGCATTCGGCCGACGGAAAGCTAACTGAGGAGCTCTGACTCGACGAACTCTCCGTGGCCACGACAAACAATACTCAAAAGGTAAGATTGAAACAAAAGAGGACGAGTAGAAAATAAAGGCGCCATCTCACCTGTAAGGGGCCTACGTCCGAATCTTTCAAAAACGTCGACCATGAGCGAACTCCTACTGTATGGGGAAGGATGGCCTCGACCCAATCTCGAATCCCCTCCAAAGGAGGCGGGGGCAGCTTCTCGGTTGTAAAGCATCGAAGTATATCAGTATTTGCAACATAAGATATAAAGAGAGTGAGGCCAAAGCGGATACTTAAATAATCGAGGACGAAGATTTACGAGCAAAATTCCACACTTCTGGAAATCCGGATGGATCCGCCACGAGGTGTTCGGTCCACACATAGAAAAAATTTATCAAAAAAGCGACAATTGGTCCTATCATCCATCTTGACCACCAAACCTTTCGACCCGCGGGGACGCGCGTGGATCATAGTGTCGCGAATCTTCTGAGGAGCGAATAGGCTGAGCACGTGTCTCAGAGTGACCTCACGACCGTCCAGTTCTGCGTACTTGATAAACATAAGGAACAGCTTGTATAGATAAGGAGAGAGTTGGGCAGGACACACCTCATAATAGCGGCAGAAGTCGACCACCAACATTGGAAGCGGAAGCGTGTACCCCATGAGGAAGGGATAAGCATAGAATGAGCAGAACCCGGGACGGTCGATGTGGACCCTGTCCTCTCTCTTTGCCGGTACTATCTCGACATAACGGGGAATACCCCATCGTTCCCTCAAATCCGTTATCCCGATCTCCCCTATAAGAGGAGAATTATTCACCTGCTCCACACCGCCATCTACGCTGAAATCTATCACTGCCTTACCCGGGAGGGATAAGATTTCTTCTACCGAAGGAACATCCTCGCATTCCATCGGGTCTGTATCTCCGTCTGCCGGAGCGGGATTCTTAGTCGCCGGAGAGATAGCCGAAAAATTATCACGACAAGAAGTTCCTTCCATTTTTAACCCACAGAAAGAGGAGGGAACTTTGCGAAAGAAGTGAGAAAATTAAAGATGAAGAGCTCAAACTAACATAAAAGGAGATCTCCTGGGAATTCTCTCAAAGATGAGCGAGGAAATGTGAAAGACAGCTAACAAACCCCTTTAATTTATAAGACAGATTCTCCAGGGCACGAACACCGATTTAGCTTCTCGGGAACATGCGCCATTATGACTGCTTGTACGAAAGCGGCCTTTTGTTTATCAGCCAGCGCTTTAGTTTCGTAACCGTCGTAACGGATGAAAGTATTAGAAAGATGCCTCCAGGCAGTTTCGAAGTTCATAAAGCGACCAAAGAATAATATGTTAATTCGACTCCCTCCACAGTTACGTCGCAAACATGATCCATCCACCGAGATCGGTAAGATACGACCCTGACGAACGGAGGGACTAACTATATGTGTCAGAATCTGACCACGCGACCACGGCGGTGATGACCCCATCCCAACTATCCTGCGGTGGTAGCTAATGAACTCGACCCCGTCTGATCATTGCTAGTTACAAGATAAGCGTCGAGGTCGAGGCCCCCTCCATGAGGAGAATCACCCCCCCCCGACCCGGCCGAGGTAAGGTGCGAGGAGAACGAGAAATCTTCGACTATAAATAGAGGGCAGGAGAGTCAAAGAAAGGGGGACTTCTCCATTTTTGTTCTTTCTCATCCACCAGCATAAAACGCCAAGAGAGATAAAACTCCAAAAAAAAGCTCACGGAGCCCACAAGAAAAGGAGAAGAGATCTTTCATCTTCGACGATTCTTGAAGGAGATAACTTGATTGTAATTTTCTGAACCTCTCCGAGGGGAGGCAGGATAAATTTTGATAATCAATAAAATCTCTCAAATATTATTCCTATTTAATCTTCTATTTTATAATTCTGTCTTTCGATCCGGTATTAATTATGATTGACTATGATTTACCCCTTCATCTATGTTGATTGATTTGCTTAGAAAGTGTTTAATAACTTTTGAGTTAAACAAATAATATTAAAAACAAATTTTACTTCCACTGTTAATGTTCGTGTGTGTTTAGATATGTTGATTTTGAAGTTAAAAGAAACCTAATTAAACTTATTTGGTTAAAGGCTAGAAGAGAAGGTTAATCGTACTTTTGGTCTCTCGGATATTGTTAAATTTCTATTTTGGTTCTCAATTTCTTAACTAAGCACATTAAATATTCAATTAATGAAAGCATGTAAAATATTTGGTCTGTTACAGCCAAAAAAAGAAAAGAAAAAAAAGAAGGTATAGCCATACTATTCCAAAGGATAATATTGTCCATTGAACAAGGAAAACTTTGAATAAGACAAGGATATTACATGATTTATCAGGAAGTAATAATTTGTTAAATTCGCGAGAATTCAAAAGTGGATGGACCGACGTTCAGATTTTAAATATTAAAGGCTAAATATGCTTAGTATATGACAAGGATTAAATTAAAATTTGTTGTAATAGAAGTACCGAAAAATGTGATTTCTCTTTTATTGACCACTAATTATTTAACTACTAATTGATAATGTCCATTGTCCACCCTTTATGGTTATATGATATTTTAACCATATAAAGTGAATTTGTTAACGATTAACGGGTTAAAATTTATACTGAGTGACACGGAATTTGAGCGACTCTAATATTTTAGCCACTGCTATTCCCTTATTGATAATAATTACTTATGTGATAAAAATAAATAAACTTTCAAAAGAAATAGTACTCCCTCTATTTTAGCATGTGTCGTAAAATATTTATTATTTGACACTAGTATTAAAAAATGAGTATTACTAATCAATTTTGGGACTGAAAAACAATTAATTAACTATTTCTTCTTCCCTATTCTTTACCGCGTGTCACCTCAAAACCGAATAGACTCCTTAGTCTCTTAGACTCCTAGTCGCTCCTTTGTTCTTACCTTTAAATTCTTAAATTCTTGTCTGTTTTTTGATTTAAAACCAAGTCCAAGAACACTTTTTTTGTGAAGAAGGAGAAAAGAGATGAAAAAAGCTCTGTTTCTCTTTGGTATTTCTTTTTCCAGATGGCAACAGTTGCTCTTGTGCTCTTCTGGGATTTTCTTTGCGTATCTTGCTAATGAGGCATGTTTTATGATTCTTTCCAAGTTGACGTTGAAGTTTTGGTTTTGATTAATTTTCCTTTGCATGCATGGTTTGGGCTTTATTTTTTGATTTCATGTTAAAAGAAATTGATGGTTGCCAACTTTTGGCTGTATTTCTGATTGAAGGGCACTTGTTTTTTTTTTTTTTTTGCCCCCTTGTTACGCAAGTGCAGTTATCTGTTTATTACAGATTTTCTGGCTACATGTGTGACTCCTGGAATCAATGGACATCATCTTGGACTTTACTAGTGCACGTGAGTATTTTCCGTTGGTTGTTGTTGTTGTTATTGTTAATTGAGCTGATTTAAGCTTAATTTATATATTCAATTACAGGAATATATCTATAACAGGCTTCAATTCAGGTAAGTTTGACATGCCCCTTTTATTATTAAATGTTTTTGGCTTGGTCTGCATCATTTAGAGATTAATCTGGGTATTTTAATTGTTGCAGCTACGGATGGTACTTTACGTTTGCTCAAGGATTGGTTTTCCTGGCTCTGATATACTTCCTTAATGGTTTTAATCCAAAGCAAATGGTGAACCCATGGAACACTTCTGTTAAGTTATCTGCAGTTATCATGAGCTCACGTGGATCAACCAAAGGCTCTTTGGCTTTCCTCAGCTGTCCAGCACAAATCATGTTCAGATCCACCAAGGTTAATATATAGCTAACCCATTTCCTACAGAGAGATGATGCTAAAGTCGATGAAGCAAGCCAGGCCTAGATGAAAGTAGTAAGGAAAAATCATACGAACCAGCAACCCCGGTCTTTGGTGAATGTTATGACAGATTTCAAAGGACTTTTAAGATGTTTCTTCAGTTTAAGTTTCAAAAAGAAGCATAACAAAACAAATTAACTATTAAACTTCAGTTTACTAAGTGCCTTGGAAGGCACATTAACAACTGTATTTGTTTTGCTTAATGTCAATATCATTAATGTAGTAGTATTATTCTTGATTGATCGTGATAGCATATAATTTAAAGTAATTTTAATGTGGATAGAATTTTGTCTCTCATTGGTTAGTGAAACAGAATTATTCGTCTGTTGCCTAACAAGTTTCATGTTCCAATTTACAAATATTTCAGGTTTTGCACCTCATGATAGGATTGATACACACAATTCAACATAAAGGAAGCATGAGAAGAAGGTGAAGGCTAAATGTTTGAAAAGTAGTTAGGTTAGTTAGAATATTCAAAAATAGTTAGTGGCAGGAAATTTAGTTACTTTTGTTTTAGAATTTCAGTAGCTTATTTTGAAATTTAACAGCTTAGTTGAGCAATATAAATATGTAATGTGATATGACATTGGAGTTATGAATGAAAATTGAAAAGTTCTCCCAACTCTCCTTTCCCTCTCATTTCTGATTTCTCGATCATCTCTCTGTTCTTCTTCTTCTTCTTTCATTTTCAATTCTTCTTCTTCTGTGATTCTACTGTGATACCATAATTTGGTATCAATTGGTATCAGAGCTTAACCATGGGACCTCGTAAAGCTGTCGATCCTACAGGTACGGAATGGCAGGAGCAATATGAGGATCTAGCTGCCCAGCAGTTAGATCTGCGTGCTATTATTGATCAGAAAACAGATGAGTTGCGAGCTGATTTAGATCAAAGACATGCTGAATTGCTTCATGTGGTTGAATCACTCAAAAACTCTATTGATGGATTACAATTACATCAACAGTCAAGAGACAATAGCTCATCCTCGAAGAATCGCGACAATGTGCAGGCAGGTCAGGGTATATTAGGTCCAAATCCATATCATGTTGCTACCACTCGTAATCACAATCTGTTATTTCCTAGATTCAATGGTGAAAACTTAAAAAATTGGTTATATAGAATTGAGCAATACTTTTCAATTGACAATACTGCTGTTAATCAGAAGGTACATATCGTTTCTATGCATTTGGATGATGATGCTCTAGCCTGGCATCAGTCATATCTGAAATGCAGAGATGTACTTACTCAACCTCATTGGGACGAGTATATTGGTGCTTTGATAGAAACATTTAGTGAGGAGTATACTGATCCTATGTTAGAACTAAAGCAGCTCAAACAGACAGGTTCAATAAAGGAGTTCCAATTTGCTTTTGCAAGGTTATTAGCTCAATGTGATTTAACTGTGAACCAAGCTATATCTTGTTTCCTTGGTGGATTGAAAGAGGAATTGGTAAATCCAGTTAAGATGCATGAGCCTCAGACATTATCTAAAACATATCGTTTCACTCTAGCAGCCAATGCTAGAGCCTTGAGGAGTCATACTGCTTCTGTGACAGCTTCTCATCCAAAAAGGTCTACTTATGATCCACCAGTTTTTAAAAACAATCATACTCCTAATACTTCAATTCCTCGATTGGCTTTACCTCCTCCACCAACTGTGAATGTGGCTAGAAACAGGAGAACTATTTCTCCTGCAGAAATGCAAGCTAGGAGAGCACAGGGCCTTTGTTATTTCTGTGACGAAAAGTACACTGCTGGTCATAAATGTAACTTGCCTAAACATTTATTTGTAATGGAGGTAGAAAACATAGAAGATGAGAATGATGAAACCAATCAGCAACAAAATGAGAAAGATTTTCTTAAGGAAGAATGGACAAATGGTGAAAGTGATACTCCTATGATATCTCTGTGTGCTTTGAATGGCCTACAAGGAGCTCAAACTATTCATGTCACTGGATATAGTGAAAAGAGGCCTATTCAGATCTTAATAGATGGGGGTAGCACTCATAATTTCATTGATGAAGGGGCTGCTAAAAGGTTAGGATGTCACATATATCCTACCAAGGTGAATCATGTTAGCCTTGGTAATAATACTTTGGAAACTACTTCTGGAGTTGTTCAGGGATTTGAGTGGATGTTGCAGGGTACCACATTCTCTTCTGATTTGCTTGTTTTCCCTGTTGTTAAATATGACTTGGTTCTAGGAGCACTATGGATGAAAAGCCTTGGTCCAATTACTTTGGATTATTCAGAACTTACCATGGCTTTCAATTATCAAGGAAAACATCATCATTTGAAGGGAGTATCTGAGGATTGTAAAGTTTCTAGTCCAAAATCCTTAAATAGATTAAAAGGAGTTGATGTACAGTTTTTCATGCTACAAGTAAGGGAAAGTGACTTGGCTTCAACTACCATGATACAGTATCAAGCTTTGCATGTTCCTACAGTTGATAGAACTACTATTATTGATCAACTATTGCATCAGTATCATATGGTCTTTGCTGAGCCTACTTCTCTACCTCCACAAAGGGGTGCTTTTGATCATAGAATACCTCTACAGCCTGGCTCAAAACCTGTCAATGTTAGGCCATATAGGTATTCAGCTATTAAAAAGGATATCATTGAACAATTGGTTAATGAAATGCTGCAACAGGGGGTCATCCAATATAGTAACAGCCCTTTCTCTTCTCCTGTAGTTCTGGTTGGTAAAAAAGATGGTTCTTGGAGATTATGTGTAGATTATAGGGAATTAAATCAGTGTACAGTCAAGGACAAATTTCCTATACCACTTATAGATGATCTGTTAGATGAATTGGTGGGGGCTACAATTTTTTCTAAGATTGATCTCAGGTCGGGGTACCATCAGATTAGAATGCTACCTGAGGATGTTTCTAAAACTGCCTTTAAAACACACTCTGGACACTATGAGTATTTAGTGATGCCTTTTGGCCTAACTAATGCTCCTTCTACCTTCCAATGTCTGATGAATCACTTATTCCAGAAGTTCCTCAGGAAATTTGTTCTAGTGTTCTTTGATGACATATTGATCTATAGTAATAATTTGCATGAGCATGTGGGACATTTGAAGCAGGTTTTTGACACTATGATTTCTCACAATCTTTTGGCCAAAAAGTCTAAGTGTACATTTGGAGTTTCAAGAGTGGAATACCTAGGCCACTTTATAACTGCTGATGGAGTTTCAACTGATCCTAGGAAAATTGAAGCAGTGCAGCAGTGGCCAATACCTAAGACTGTTAAACAGTTAAGGGGTTTCTTGGGATTGGCTGGGTATTATAGGAAGTTCATCAAGGGGTATGGTATTATCAGTAGGCCTCTCACAGATCTACTCAGAAAAGATGGTTTTGTGTGGAATGCTAAAGCTGCTGAATCCTTTACAGCATTGAAAGTGGCTCTCACTTCTGCTCCTGTGTTAGCATTACCAAATTATGCTATTCCATTTGTGGTTGAGACAGATGCTTGTGGTACAGGTATTGGTGCTGTCCTTATGCAAAATGATCATCCCATAGCCTTCATTAGCAAAGGATTAGCCCCAAGACACATGGCTCTATCAGTGTATGAGAAAGAGTTATTAGCTTTGGTGTTTGCAGTTACCAAATGGTCTCACTACCTTTTGGGACACCACTTCATAGTGAAAACTGATCAGAAGGCTCTTAAGTATCTACTAGAGCAGAAGTTACACACTGATTTACAAATTAGGTGGTTGGCCAAATTACTTCCATTTGACTTTGAGATCCAATACAAGAAAGGCAAGGAAAATGTGGCAGCTGATGCTTTATCCAGAGTTACAGGGGCTGAATTAATGTCTCTCATGATTTCTTCTGTGCAGACTGACCTTTGGAAAGAAATACACAACAGTTGGGTTCAAGATCCTGAGTTAAGCCAACTTATTAATACCCTGCAGACTTCACCTAAAAAGCATTTTACTTGGATGAACAATCAGCTCAGGAGAAAGGGTAAGTTGATGGTTGGCAATAATATGGAACTCAGAACAAAGTTACTACAGCTATGGCATTCTTCTACATCCGGTGGACATTCTGGTGTGGATGCTACTACTAGGAAATTGATGGCCTATTTTTATTGGAAAGGCATTAGAAATGATGTTCTCAACTTTGTACGAAATTGCTCTATTTGTCAGAGAAACAAATATGATACATCTGCTTCTGCTGGGTTGCTGCAACCTCTTCCTATTCCTGCAGTTCCTTGGACTGATATTAACATGGATTTCATTGAAGGTTTACCCAAATCCAAAGGCAAATCTGTTATTTGGGTCATAGTTGATCGATTGACTAAGTATGGTCATTTCATTGCTTTAAGCCACCCCTATACTGCCCAATCATTGGTACCCATTTTCCTGGACCACATTTTCAAATTACATGGTTTCCCTGCTACCATAACAAGTGATCGTGATCCTATATTCATTAGTTCCTTTTGGAAGGAATTCTTATCTGCCCAAGGTGTTCATATTCATACATCTACAGCCTATCACCCTCAGACTGATGGACAAACTGAGGTCATTAATCGATGCTTGGAAACTTATCTTCATTGTTTTTGCTCTGATTCACCAGCTGACTGGTGTGACTTTTTGCCTCTAGCTGAATGGTGGTATAATTCCTCCCACCATTCTGCTATTCAAACATCTCCATTTGAACTTCTTTATGGCTATCCTCCTCCTCTACATCTCCCTTATCTTCCTGGAGATTCTCCCTCTTCTGATATTGATAATATACTGCTACTTCGTGACCTTAAAATGCAGCTTGCTAAACATCATTTGGCTCGTGCTCAGCAGCGTATGCAGGATCAAGCTAATGCTCATCGCACTGATAGACAATTTTCAGTAGGTGACTGGGTTTTTGTAAAGCTGCAACCTTATAGACAATCAACACTCTCTCTTTCTCCTTATCATAAACTTACTTCTCATTATTTCGGCCCTTATCCTATTACTGAACGAGTAGGTGCAGTTGCCTACAAACTGCTACTTCCTCCTGAGGTTCAAATTCATCCCACATTTTATATTTCCCAACTCAAATTCTGTCCTACCCTTCCTTCTGAAATCATCCATCCTCCCATCATTGATCCTTCTAGCCCCTTATGTCCTGCACCTGAATTTATACTTGGTCGAAGATTAATAAAAAGGGGCAATAAAGCTGTAGCACAATGCTTGGTTAAATGGCAAGGCTTGGACGAGACAGCTGCTACATGGGAACTTGCTTCAGTGTTGAGGTCCAGATTTCCTTCCTTCACCCTTGAGGACAAGGGTGTTCTTCCACCAGGGGGTATTGATACACACAATTCAACATAAAGGAAGCATGAGAAGAAGGTGAAGGCTAAATGTTTGAAAAGTAGTTAGGTTAGTTAGAATATTCAAAAATAGTTAGTGGCGGGAAAATTAGTTACTTTTGTTTTAGAATTTCAGTAGCTTATTTTGAAATTTAACAGCTTAGTTGAGCAATATAAATATGTAATGTGATATGACATTGGAGTTATGAATGAAAATTGAAAAGTTCTCCCAACTCTCCTTTCCCTCTCATTTCTGATTTCTCGATCATCTCTCTGTTCTTCTTCTTCTTCTTTCATTTTCAATTCTTCTTCTTCTGTGATTCTACTGTGATACCATAATTTGGTATCAATTGGTATCAGAGCTTAACCATGGGACCTCGTAAAGCTGTCGATCCTACAGGTACGGAATGGCAGGAGCAATATGAGGATCTAGCTGCCCAGCAGTTAGATCTGCGTGCTATTATTGATCAGAAAACAGATGAGTTGCGAGCTGATTTAGATCAAAGACATGCTGAATTGCTTCATGTGGTTGAATCACTCAAAAACTCTATTGATGGATTACAATTACATCAACAGTCAAGAGACAATAGCTCATCCTCGAAGAATCGCGACAATGTGCAGGCAGGTCAGGGTATATTAGGTCCAAATCCATATCATGTTGCTACCACTCGTAATCACAATCTGTTATTTCCTAGATTCAATGGTGAAAACTTAAAAAATTGGTTATATAGAATTGAGCAATACTTTTCAATTGACAATACTGTTGTTAATCAGAAGGTACATATCGTTTCTATGCATTTGGATGATGATGCTCTAGCCTGGCATCAGTCATATCTGAAATGCAGAGATGTACTTACTCAACCTCATTGGGACGAGTATATTGGTGCTTTGATAGAAACATTTAGTAAGGAGTATACTGATCCTATGTTAGAACTAAAGCAGCTCAAACAGACAGGTTCAGTAAAGGAGTTCCAATTTGCTTTTGCAAGGTTATTAGCTCAATGTGATTTAACTGTGAATCAAGCTATATCTTGTTTCCTTGGTGGATTGAAAGAGGAATTGGTAAATCCAGTTAAGATGCATGAGCCTCAGACATTATCTAAAACATATCGTTTAACTAGACTTGCTGAAGCCACTCTAGCAGCCAATACTAGAGCCTTGAGGAGTCATGCTGCTTCTGTGACAGCTTCTCATCCAAAAAAGTCTACTTATGATCCACCAGTTTTTAAAAACAATCATACTCCTAATACTTCAATTCCTCGATTGGCTTTACCTCCTCCACCAACTGTGAATGTGGCTAGAAACAGGAGAACTATTTCTCCTGCAGAAATGCAAGCTAGGAGAGCACATGGCCTTTGTTATTTCTGTGACGAAAAGTACACTGCTGGTCATAAATGTAACTTGCCTAAACATTTATGTGTAATGGAGGTAGAAAACATAGAATATGAGAATGATGAAACCAATCAACAACAAAATGAGAAAGATTTTCTTAAGGAAGAATGGACAAATGGTGAAAGTGAGACTCCTATGATATCTCTGTGTGCTTTGAATGGCCTACAAGGAGCTCAAACTATTCATGTCACTGGATATAGTGAAAAGAGNATTTCAGTAGCTTATTTTGAAATTTAACAGCTTAGTTGAGCAATATAAATATGTAATGTGATATGACATTGGAGTTATCAATGAAAATTGAAAAGTTCTCCCAATTCTCCTTTCCCTCTCATTTCTGATTTCTCGATCATCTCTCTATTCTTCTTCTTCTTCTTTCATTTTCAATTCTTCTTCTTCTGTGATTCTACTGTGATACCATAATTTGGTATCAATTGGTATCAGAGCTTAACCATGGGACCTCGTAAAGCTGTCGATCCTACAGGTACGGAATGGCAGGAGCAATATGAGGATCTAGCTGCCCAGCAGTTAGATCTGCGTGCTATTATTGATCAGAAAACAGATGAGTTGCGAGCTGATTTAGATCAAAGACATGCTGAATTGCTTCATGTGGTTGAATCACTCAAAAACTCTATTGATGGATTACAATTACATCAACAGTCAAGAGACAATAGCTCATCCTCGAAGAATCGCGACAATGTGCAGGCAGGTCAGGGTATATTAGGTCCAAATCCATATCATGTTGCTACCACTCGTAATCACAATATGTTATTTCCTAGATTCAATGGTGAAAACTTAAAAAATTGGTTATATAGAATTGAGCAATACTTTGCAATTGACAATACTGCTGTTAATCAGAAGGTACATATCGTTTCTATGCATTTGGATGATGATGCTCTAGCCTGGCATCAGTCATATCTGAAATGCAGAGATGTACTTACTCAACCTCATTGGGACGAGTATATTGGTGCTTTGATAGAAACATTTAGTGAGGAGTATACTGATCCTATGTTAGAACTAAAGCAGCTCAAACAGACAGGTTCAGTAAAGGAGTTCCAATTTGCTTTTGCAAGGTTATTAGCTCAATGTGATTTAACTGTGAACCAAGCTATATCTTGTTTCCTTGGTGGATTGAAAGAGGAATTGGTAAATCCAGTTAAGATGCATGAGCCTCAGACATTATCTAAAACATATCGTTTAGCTAGACTTGCTGAAGCCACTCTAGCAGCCAATGCTAGAGCCTTGAGGAGTCATACTGCTTCTGTGACAGCTTCTCATCCAAAAAGGTCTACTTATGATCCACCAGTTTTTAAAAACAATCATACTCCTAATACTTCAATTCCTCGATTGGCTTTACCTCCTCCACCAACTGTGAATGTGGCTAGAAACAGGAGAACTATTTCTCCTGCAGAAATGCAAGCTAGGAGAGCACAGGGCCTTTGTTATTTCTGTGACGAAAAGTACACTGCTGGTCATAAATGTAACTTGCCTAAACATTTATTTGTAATGGAGGTAGAAAACATAGAAGATGAGAATGATGAAACCAATCAGCAACAAAATGAGAAAGATTTTCTTAAGGAAGAATGGACAAATGGTGAAAGTGATACTCCTATGATATCTCTGTGTGCTTTGAATGGCCTACAAGGAGCTCAAACTATTCATGTCACTGGATATAGTGAAAAGAGGCCTATTCAGATCTTAATAGATGGGGGTAGCACTCATAATTTCATTGATGAAGGGGCTGCTAAAAGGTTAGGATGTCACATATATCCTACCAAGGTGAATCATGTTAGCCTTGGTAATAATACTTTGGAAACTACTTCTGGAGTTGTTCAGGGATTTGAGTGGATGTTGCAGGGTACCACATTCTCTTCTGATTTGCTTGTTTTCCCTGTTGTTAAATATGACTTGGTTCTAGGAGCACTATGGATGAAAAGCCTTGGTCCAATTACTTTGGATTATTCAGAACTTACCATGGCTTTCAATTATCAAGGAAAACATCATCATTTGAAGGGAGTATCTGAGGATTGTAAAGTTTCTAGTCCAAAATCCTTAAATAGATTAAAAGGAGTTGATGTACAGTTTTTCATGCTACAAGTAAGGGAAAGTGACTTGGCTTCAACTACCATGATACAGTATCAAGCTTTGCATGTTCCTACAGTTGATAGAACTACTATTATTGATCAACTATTGCATCAGTATCATATGGTCTTTGCTGAGCCTACTTCTCTACCTCCACAAAGGGGTGCTTTTGATCATAGAATACCTCTACAGCCTGGCTCAAAACCTGTCAATGTTAGGCCATATAGGTATTCAGCTATTAAAAAGGATATCATTGAACAATTGGTTAATGAAATGCTGCAACAGGGGGTCATCCAATATAGTAACAGCCCTTTCTCTTCTCCTGTAGTTCTGGTTGGTAAAAAAGATGGTTCTTGGAGATTATGTGTAGATTATAGGGAATTAAATCAGTGTACAGTCAAGGACAAATTTCCTATACCACTTATAGATGATCTGTTAGATGAATTGGTGGGGGCTACAATTTTTTCTAAGATTGATCTCAGGTCGGGGTACCATCAGATTAGAATGCTACCTGAGGATGTTTCTAAAACTGCCTTTAAAACACACTCTGGACACTATGAGTATTTAGTGATGCCTTTTGGCCTAACTAATGCTCCTTCTACCTTCCAATGTCTGATGAATCACTTATTCCAGAAGTTCCTCAGGAAATTTGTTCTAGTGTTCTTTGATGACATATTGATCTATAGTAATAATTTGCATGAGCATGTGGGACATTTGAAGCAGGTTTTTGACACTATGATTTCTCACAATCTTTTGGCCAAAAAGTCTAAGTGTACATTTGGAGTTTCAAGAGTGGAATACCTAGGCCACTTTATAACTGCTGATGGAGTTTCAACTGATCCTAGGAAAATTGAAGCAGTGCAGCAGTGGCCAATACCCAAGACTGTTAAACAGTTAAGGGGTTTCTTGGGATTGGCTGGGTATTATAGGAAGTTCATCAAGGGGTATGGTATTATCAGTAGGCCTCTCACAGATCTACTCAGAAAAGATGGTTTTGTGTGGAATGCTAAAGCTGCTGAATCCTTTACAGCATTGAAAGTGGCTCTCACTTCTGCTCCTGTGTTAGCATTACCAAATTATGCTATTCCATTTGTGGTTGAGACAGATGCTTGTGGTACAGGTATTGGTGCTGTCCTTATGCAAAATGATCATCCCATAGCCTTCATTAGCAAAGGATTAGCCCCAAGACACATGGCTCTATCAGTGTATGAGAAAGAGTTATTAGCTTTGGTGTTTGCAGTTACCAAATGGTCTCACTACCTTTTGGGACACCACTTCATAGTGAAAACTGATCAGAAGGCTCTTAAGTATCTACTAGAGCAAAAGTTACACACTGATTTACAAATTAGGTGGTTGGCCAAATTACTTCCATTTGACTTTGAGATCCAATACAAGAAAGGCAAGGAAAATGTGGCAGCTGATGCTTTATCCAGAGTTACAGGGGCTGAATTAATGTCTCTCATGATTTCTTCTGTGCAGACTGACCTTTGGAAAGAAATACACAACAGTTGGGTTCAAGATCCCGAGTTAAGCCAACTTATTAATACCCTGCAGACTTCACCTAAAAAGCATTTTACTTGGATGAACAATCAGCTCAGGAGAAAGGGTAAGTTGATGGTTGGCAATAATATGGAACTCAGAACAAAGTTACTACAGCTATGGCATTCTTCTACATCCGGTGGACATTCTGGTGTGGATGCTACTACTAGGAAATTGATGGCCTATTTTTATTGGAAAGGCATTAGAAATGATGTTCTCAACTTTGTACGAAATTGCTCTATTTGTCAGAGAAACAAATATGATACATCTGCTTCTGCTGGGTTGCTGCAACCTCTTCCTATTCCTGCAGTTCCTTGGACTGATATTAACATGGATTTCATTGAAGGTTTACCCAAATCCAAAGGCAAATCTGTTATTTGGGTCATAGTTGATCGATTGACTAAGTATGGTCATTTCATTGCTTTAAGCCACCCCTATACTGCCCAATCATTGGTACCCATTTTCCTGGACAACATTTTCAAATTACATGGTTTCCCTGCTACCATAACAAGTGATCGTGATCCTATATTCATTAGTTCCTTTTGGAAGGAATTCTTATCTGCCCAAGGTGTTCATATTCATACATCTACAGCCTATCACCCTCAGACTGATGGACAAACTGAGGTCCTTAATCGATGCTTGGAAACTTATCTTCGTTGTTTTTGCTCTGATTCACCAGCTGACTGGTGTGACTTTTTGCCTCTAGCTGAATGGTGGTATAATTCCTCCCACCATTCTGCTATTCAAACATCTCCATTTGAACTTCTTTATGGCTATCCTCCTCCTCTACATCTCCCTTATCTTCCTGGAGATTCTCCCTCTTCTGATATTGATAATATACTGCTACTTCGTGACCTTAAAATGCAGCTTGCTAAACATCATTTGGCTCGTGGTCAGCAGCGTATGCAGGATCAAGCTAATGCTCATCGCACTGATAGACAATTTTCAGTAGGTGACTGGATTTTTGTAAAGCTGCAACCTTATAGACAATCAACACTCTCTCTTTCTCCTTATCATAAACTTACTTCTCGTTATTTTGGCCCTTATCCTATTACTGAACGAGTAGGTGAAGTTGCCTACAAACTGCTACTTCCTCCTGAGGTTCAAATTCATCCCACAATTCATATTTCCCAACTCAAATTCTGTCCTACCCTTCCTTCTGAAATCATCCATCCTCCCATCATTGATCCTTCTATCCCCTTATGTCCTGCACCTGAATTTATACTTGGTCGAAGATTAATAAAAAGGGGCAATAAAGTTGTAGTACAATGCTTGGTTAAATGGCAAGGTTTGGACGAGACAGCTGCTACATGGGAACTTGCTTCAGTGTTGAGGTCCAGATTTCCTTCCTTCACCCTTGAGGACAAGGGTGTTCTTCCACCAGGGGGTATTGATACACACAATTCAACATAAAGGAAGCATGAGAAGAAGGTGAAGGCTAAATGTTTGAAAAGTAATTAGGTTAGTTAGAATATTCAAAAATAGTTAGTGGCGGGAAATATAGTTACTTTTGTTTTAGAATTTCAGTAGCTTATTTTGAAATTTAACAGCTTAGTTGAGCAATATAAATATGTAATGTGATATGACATTGGAGTTATGAATGAAAATTGAAAAGTTCTCCCAACTCTCCTTTCCCTCTCATTTCTGATTTCTCGATCATCTCTCTATTCTTCTTCTTCTTCTTTCATTTTCAATTCTTCTTCTTCTGTGATTCTACTGTGATACCATAATTTGGTATCAAGGATGGGCTCTTATACCGGGCATGCGACGAAAATATCCACCCTTTGAATATAAATCTGCAGTACTCTTAGTAGTAGGCCTGATCCTTTTCACCTTGGCTGATGCCTAAGCCTCGCCAAATTTCAGTGTAATTAGTGTGCTAAAGATAGCTGGTGCTTTTATCATGGATTCCTTTCTGGTGAATGCGCCAGCGGTCATCTTCAAGTCAAATCCTGACATGACACAGGTTTATTTCATGTGCTTTTGCATTCAGTTTGATGCTTAATCATGAGAACAGTTGTCCATGACAAACTCCTGACTACTTCATACCCTTTGAATTGTTTGGCCTTTAACTTTAACAGATGAAGATGCTCTTTTGCTCAATCGGCTTTCAGTTGTTGATCCTGGATATTATTGCAATGCGAGAGCTAAAGCCAACATGGATTTCATGTGCTCAAGTAATCATCACAAGAACACACGCATTTTGCCTCAAGCTTGTTTCCTGCTTAGCTTGTTTTCTATTTCCTTGCAGCATCCCTACGTTTACGGAGTCTTAGTGCTTGAAGCCTGCGCTACTTTCACGGGGCAACTCTCTGTCCTTTCTGTCATAGCATTTCTTGGTGCTGCTACCACTGCAATGGTTTGTTTCTCCTTAGCTCCGATCCTATTTCGAGTTCTCCTTTACTGAAATTGTCGTCAATCTGACATTGTAAAATTATTGCTTTCTTACATGATATTCATGAAGCCTTTGACCAAACAACATTGTTGTGGATTGCTGTTGATGTGTATGGGTATTATAATGAAGATGTTGCGGGACAATAAACCTCTACCGCCTAGGCCTCAGAAAACTTCACCTCTTTGTCAAACTGACTAACCATCTGAGACTGAAGATAACAAATCTCAAATAGGGACTGTATGTGAAGAGGAGGAAGAGAAGAGAGACCTTTGGTCTAAAACAAAATACTCCTAGCACTTTTATGCTCTAGCTTTTAGTCTATTACATACTTATTTTATTTTTATTTGCTTATAGTTGTAATATGAGATGTTAGGCTCTTTTTTAGTTTCTTGTTATTCATGTGAGGAGGATTAGATGTAATTTATTTCTTCTTTGCCTCCAGAGCTAGAGGGAAATTTAGTCCTCTTAATTTAGATGATAAATCTGAGCGCATAAATGCTCGGTTGTTTCGGCTGGGGATCGGATTTCCTAGGAGACAGTAACCAATATATCGTTTCCTATGAACCTCTTATAGTATGAAATACAGTCTTAAAGTAAGAAGTTCAAGGTATAAATGACAAACTACAATATGTACAACTAATTGTGAAGCAATAACTTGACCTACAAATGGTAATTAGTGAATCCATAATTGATTGACAAAAATAGTCGATATGCTTTTTCTAACTTCATTTCTATTTATCTAAGGAAGGTTGAAATAACAAGATTGATTACTATTTGGTTAACTAAGACCAAATGTCAGATGTTAAAAGACCACTGATCATCTACAAGTTGCACATTCAATGGGTACAGAATTAGAAGAATATTTGCACATCATGCACAGTTTCCATATGTCATGCATTCTACTACCTATTTATTCTCATGACAAAAATCTAGTTTATATGCGAAATGGTAGAGCTCAAAGCTTTAATCATCATCTTCATCCTGCCTGTCCAGACCCTCATCGTCATCGTCATCCAGACCTAGGTTGTACCTTTCGAGCCCCATGTCGATCCCCATGAGTCCCTGGAGAATTAGTAAGTATACATAGGCCGCCATGCCTGGTAGATGGAACCAGAAGGTGAATGCACAATTAACAATGTCAACATCTCCAAGACGAGCATAATACAGTATCTCTTGGCTAAAAGCCAAAAAGTAGCAAAACAAGCCGAACTGCTGTAAGATGATCACCTGCAAGAAGCAGTTCAAGCTGAGTCAATCAAATTCAAACTGTTCATTCATAGATGACTGATTGAGACCTAGGGCGAATCAAAGACTTCAACGGCTTACGTACCTGTGGCGGCAGACCCACAGTGAAGTGAGCAAGGGTGAAATGCCAGGTTTGCGTTACTAGTTGGGAAGCGAGGAGGCTATCAAAGTAGAGGGTGTTCCTTCGCGATGTTAACAGGGATACCAACGAGAAACAACCGAAGATCATTGTTAAACTTGCCAAATAGCTACAAACAGAGCTGCAGAACAAAATGCTTATTGAAGTTAGATACTACTGATTGTCTATTATATTTTTCCGTCGGATCGATGATGAGTTGAAATATTCTTCACTTAGGGATTAAATTAAAGAACATCTAATCAAAACATATATACTAAAAGCCAAAAATTTGACCAAGTTCACATGAGACTCAACCTTGATCAACTCCTAAGAGATAAGTGGTGAAAAGGCAAACGTTAACAGAAGCCCCAAAGGAACATGCAGTTGTCATCAAGAATAACATCCTCTTCTTCTGCATTCATAGGTAGAAGACTCTTGATATTAATGAAAAGGAGAAACTTCAAAATAATAGGAGTAATTATTTAAATGTAAATCTAGTCATGGCCGGCGTACATACCACGCCCAGCGACGGTGTGAGGTACTTGCAGCAGAAGTAAGGACTGTGAACAAGCCCCCTACTTCCCAGATCAAATGCAAGAAGGATCCAACAGTAGCGCAAAAGTGGGCACAGAAGAGGGTAAGATAGACCTATTATTATAATCAAAATTAAGCTTATCAATCACAGCAAAAAGGTAGAGGAATCTAATAAGTATATATATGTAAGTTTCATTAAACTATTCGAATTCTAACGCACTGATATTTTCTTCCATTTACATAATACTGTGCAAGTTAAATTAATATTATATCTCATCAGTCAAATTCAATCTGTTCATTCATAGATGACCGAGAGCGAATCAAAGACTTCAACGGCTTACGTACAAGAAGCAATTCAACAACTAATATCAAAAGAATCAAAGATTACATACCTTTCTCAAACAGTTGTAAGCTTGATTGGGATATTGAGCAGGATTATGCTCAAAATCCCATTCTCTCAGGAAGTAATTGTTAAAATCCTTCTTGAAATTAGTGAGTGTAATCATTTTTTTCAGAGAGGAGCTGTGTAGAAGTGGAAGAGGAGGTAACTGCCAAAGTGATAGAATGTAATAAGTGAATGTTTTGGTGGGTAGAATAGTAATTCTGAATTGTTTAGGGGGGCAAAATTGGTATTCAAACGGTTAGTCATTTCAGAAAGAAAGCTCTTCTGTTGTACACTTATTCCATTTGTCAATTCGTTCCTCATCGTAGTAACGGCTTAATGCTAGAGAAGAATTAAAAGAGATACATAGCTATATCAAAATAAAAAACTTAACATGGTCTGGAACGCTCGTTGTAATTCTTCGTCCACGAATGCCTCATCTCCTTCATCCGGAAATTTGTTTAAATCAAATTCATAATCAGCTATATTCAAATCAAAATTGTGTCACTCTCTTTTAATTGCATCTTCTGACATTCAAATCAAATCTGTTTAAATGAAATTCATAATCAACCACATTCTTTCATTATCATAGTAGCAGAATTTTGGCTTAAGAATAGATTTTATAATACATGGTGGAAGTTGTTAGGATGCCAGTGTTTATTGATTGCATTTGTGTAAACATGATAAAGTGTTTAAGAAAATAAGATTCACTTATTGGTATTCGAACAAAGTTATCAATAATTGAGGTGTTTGTAGTCTTTAAGGATAATCATTACTAAGAAAATAAATAATTAATTTTGTCTTGAACTTCTGAAATGACAAATTTGTGACAATTATTTTTAATAACCACGACTGATAATATGAGACGGAGGGAGTATGTCGGTCATCCAATTCCAATACCCTTGTTTGGTAAGAAAGTACAGCACATTAAGAGGTTGTTTGGAAAGTTACCATGTAATTGAAATTGGTGTAATTACACAGTTGTGTAATTACGATGACATGTTTGTTTGTCATAATGTAATTACAAGTTTATTGTTTGGGTACACAAGTGTAATTACACAGTTAGATTAAATTTTAAATTAAGTAACTATCAAACTTAAAAATTAATATAATAAATATATGCCTATAAATTTTTATAAGTATAAATAATATTATATTTTTGTATATTTTTTTCATGAATATACATTAATTAGTAATCATATATTTATAACTAATATTGTAAAAATAATTTATATAGTATATTTTTAAAACTAATAATATTTAGTTTAGATACTTACAAAAACTAGAAATATACGTTTTATAAGAACATCATAGAATTCATGTTTAATAAAATAAATTAATATTTATAAATATAGTGTCATAACATTATTCAAATGTTTGACAAAACTAATCTATCAATTCTAACTAAAAATGAACACATGCAATATGAGTCAATACTAGTAAAACAGGTAAATTAAAAATATGAATATAACACAATTTTAAAATTAAAAAAATAGTTTAATATATGTCAAATTCCAACATAATAATAGTAAGTTCCACTACAACTTAAGATTAGGGAACATGGTAAGTTTATAACCGCATTCAACAATGAAATTTTACTTTAAGTGCATCACTCTATATGCCAAGTTTATTAATGACCAATTATTTCAAATATTAGGAGGTGTAGTTTCAAAAAATAGAATAAGAAAATAAAAAAATAATAATATAAGCAATTACATGGAATCACAAGAAGTAAAGATAGAGAAATAAAAGATAAATAATCTGCAAAAAAAAAAAATATTTTAAAATTTCAAAAGAAATTAAAAAGTAAAAATCCTTGTAATTACACAGTGTAATTCTCACCTCCCCCATGAGAATTGGAGAGTGTAATTACACCCCTCCAATTACACTCAATTCCATGCTGACCAAGTAATTACTTGGTCAAACAAGCATGTCAAACTGTGTAATTACACCCAAATCCATTTCCAAGATAACTTTCCAAATAGGCTCTAAGGTAGGAAATCTCACAAGTCCATATGTTAAGAATTTCCCGGAAAGAAAAAATATGTTAAGAATTTTCACAAAGAGAGTAGTCAATATTTAGGAGATTCAAATTTAAGATGGTGCACAGTATATAGTTCTTGTTGTATGTGATAAACATCGTTCGAGCTTTGTTAATTTGGATACTAGACAATTCATTGCAATTTGCCTATGCATTACTTTTGGTTTTAGTTTGCATATTCGGAGAGTGTTCAAATTATCAAGCTATTGTTTGGTCATAAATTCTCAAATTCATTTTTAAAAATTTAATTTGAGTGAAGTTTAGAGTCTTTTGGCCGAGATGACAAATTGTGCTTATTTTAAAAAGTATTTTTTTCAGAAGTACTTTATTTAAAAGTACTTTTGAAAAAAAAATTATTTGTGTTTGGCCAATTCATTTAAGAAGTATTTTTTGGAACATTTGATAAATAATTTATAAAGGTGCTTTTGAATGTCAAATTACCAAAAAGGATAGTACCAATGTCGTATAATTCTTTTAAACATACAAATAAACTTAAATATTTATCGTAACAGACTTTTATTATTTTTTATTTTATTTAATTAAAATATAAAACATAAAGTAAAAAAAATATATTAAAGATTTAAATCAATTTTGCATGTATAGTTGTACTAAAGTATATGATAGTATCTAGTATTTATGTATTTTTATATGATCATTTGAATCATTAAAATAACATTATTCAGTATAAATTATCCACAACTTACTATATATTGATAATCCACCATGAAATAATAAGTAAAGTCACTCACATATGATAATATTTCTCAACAATTTCATCTCTACTTCTACCACACAACGCTTCAATATTAGTAGAAGACGTGCCTCGCATTTCTAAAGGAATATCAGAAGGCCAATCTCCTTCATCAATCTCTGCAGTAATGTCTTCATTAGTATAATAGTTTAATTTTTTATCTGTAAAAGAATATTGTCGGATGAAATTATGTATAGCGATGGTAGTTGTAACTAGATGATTTTGAGTGTCAAACTTAAAAAATGGCGTTGAGCGTAAAATAAAAATAATTTTAAATATATACAAAAAATGTAAAAGAAATAGTTAAGCATGCTTAAATTTTAATTCAAAAAGAGTAACTAATTATTAACAACACATAACATATTATTTAAAAAAAAAAATTAATTATTACCTAACATTACTAACTTTGTCCTAAAATGCCAAGTAGCCTATTGTGAGACTGACACTTAACTAAATATGGATGCATTTACTTCTTCTTTTAATAATATATATATATATATATAAATATAAATATAAATTATGCAATTCAATTATAAATTTATTAACTATTTGTAGGTCATTTTCACAAATCAAATTTGAAAAATATTTTAAAGATTCGAAACTAATAGCATTAATTGAAGAATTATAAATAAATATTTTTAGGAAAATAATTGATAATCCAAAGAAGATGCAAATAATTTGTTTTAGTGTGAAAAAGAAGAAGATAATTTGGAAAGTTACGAAGACATACACAAAGAAAAGATCAAAAACAAGAAAAGTCAATAAAAATTTTAAAAAGTTACAGTATGGTTCATATATATAAATCTTTAATTTTAATAGGATGGTGAAAACTAGAAGCAAAATGAAAAGAAAAAACTTAAATTAGTAAGGGATAGTTTGGAAAATATAAATTTATAACAGTTTTTTCTTGAATAAATTGATTTTCTATTTCTGCTTCTACTCCTTGGAAGAAGCTCGAATTTTCTGCTTCTTCTCAAAAGCAGAAAAACTGCTTTTGCTGCTGGCAAAAAGTACTTTTCTGTATTGGCCAAACAACTCAAATTTTTTAAAAAGTACTTTTTTTGGGAAAAAAAAATACTTTTGGCCTCCCAGAAACTTGGTCAAACAAGCTCTTAGTTTGAAAATAAAAATTTGTTTGGAACATAATTTTTCAAAATATATTTCACTTCTTTTTTTATTAAAAAAAACATGAAGTGTGACTTATACCCACAAGTTTTAAAAACAAAAATACCCAACAACTCTGAAGAAAATTCATACAAAATAAGCTAAACAAATCTAAAGAAAATTTATACAAATATTAGCAGATTTTAGTAAATTACCTTCAAATTTTATCTTTGTAGTGAATTGCCACAGATTGGCACAATGGCGAAAGTTTTTTTCTAGATTTTGGATTAGTTGAATCATAATAACAGAAAATGAGCTTTTTTATAAAATATAAAATTTTAGGGTAATTTTTGAAATTATTTACAAACCAAAACGTAATATTTTGAGCCAAAACCAGCTCTTAGGTAATATATTGCACTAGTTTTGGGATTTGGAAATTGGCAAAATATGAATAAAAATCTATAAACAAACATGTATTTGTGAAAATAATTTAGAAAAAATTTGACAAAATCTATGACCAAACAGGGACTAAAAAGTCTACTATAAGTATTTATAAAAAAAAATCATAATTATTGTAATAATATATACGTATAAAAAAACAACTTATTCTAATTGGCTAATCTTCACATATAGGGTAAATAGTTGCTATAGCAAAATAAAAAGAAAGTATTCATCCTGAAGTTAAACATAAATGAGTAGTTGCATAGAAGGACAAATCTTTTTTTCTCCTTTCGATTATATTGAATGTTTTCCATCACTTTACAAGAACTAATAACTTGAAAAATAAATTGTTTTTATTAAAAATGTTACAACCTACATAAATTAGATTTAATTGTGAAAATCGCTACATTAACCTCTAAAATTATGTTACTACTTAATTTATGCCTCAAAGACTCTGTGGGACGAGGCGGCCAGATCCTTTACCTCTGTCTCAAACAAACAATCAACCATAAATTTTCTCTCCCTAGTCTTCTGGGTTTTGTACAAGTCTCCACAATAAGTAGGCAGAGGAAAACAAAAATACCAAAATCCAAGTCTGACTATATTCATGGCTTCCAATAACAGTTATCAAGATTTACCAGAAGCCACAGTGCAAAACGTGCTAGAGCAAGATACACTAAAGTGGGTATTTGTAGGGGGTAAAGGTGGGGTTGGCAAAACTACATGTAGTTCAATTCTTGGTATTCTTCTTTCTCAGGTCAGATCCTCAGTTCTCCTTATATCTACTGACCCTGCTCACAATCTCAGTGATGCATTCCAACAACGCTTTACCAAGTCTCCTACCCTTGTCAATGGCTTCTCCAATTTGTATGCCATGGTATTTTCTTTTTCTTTTTACACCCCTTTTTCCTTTAAAGCTCAAATTTTTATTTGGATCTTGTTTGCTTCTTCTTGGAATTAATTAATTGTATCACTTGTGAATTTGGTGCTCTTGGTATTGTGGGTTAATAGTTGTTAACAGAAAAAAAATGACACCTTTATTGTTTAGGGAATGAAACAGATACTACAATTTTGTCATAGTTTTGCTTAATAACAAAAATTGTGTCTTTCCTTCATGTATGAATTGAGAATTTTTAGGAATTCATTGTGAATTGAGACAAAAACAAAGGTTAGAACTTTAATACTCCGAATTCTTTTTGTTTGTTTGTTTGTTTGTTTGTTTGTTTTTGTGTGTGTGGG
>MU748408.1:2805-14336 GCA_026770625.1 Nicotiana glauca | reverse complement strand
TACTATTATGAATAGCTAATTTGTTATCTAGAGTTTTGATAGAATCTTTTGTAGGATAAATTCTTGTTATGTTTTTATATAATTGAGCCATAACTTTTCTTTATTTGTTCAATTACGTTTATATTCTGGTTGATTGAATAGCTCTCAATTAGCCGTGCCTATTTAGCATGCATAACTCGGGAGAGAGTGCATATTTAGGTCATTGTTGAACAACACCACTCCCAAAGTATATGAGAGATCAATAACCGAGGGTTTAAAGGTGGGATTAGGGATAACGAAGTCTTGGGTGCAATCTGAAGTGAGCTGTATTAAAATCCAGCTAGCGTAGCTTGGGAGAGTGCGTCTAGTAAATTATCGTAATTACTCGGGATAGATTTACGGTAATAAGAATGCTCATGATTGGTAGATAATACTTAGGCGAAATTATAGAAGACATAGCGGGAAGGATTCCGACAATTGGAGAAATCATAACTCTAGACCTACTTAATCGTCTCTAATCCTTAGTATATTTAGTTGTTTATTTAGTAGTTTAATTTGTTAGTTAATTAGTTAAACACAAGAATCTAAATATCTATAAGTTAGGAATTGTTCAAGCTTGTCTTCTTGGTGATAGCGAACAGCTATAGCTAAACCTTAGTTCTCTGTGGGATTCGACTCCGGACTTGTAAACCGTATTATATTTGCAACGACCGCATTGTCCTTTTTATAAGGCATAGTTGGGCGTGATCAAGGTTCGGCTAAGCCTAATCCTTGGGGCAAAAGCAGAGAGAATTTTTCACAATGAAGGAGAAGATAAGCACAATACAATCTCTAAAATCTAACTACAACCCCTATATATAGATCCCCAAAGGTCTCAAACCTAGAAAAGAAAGGTTTCCCAATTTGACAAGGACAATAGCTTTTCCTTTCCCAAATCTATTAGGACAATGAGCTTTCCTAAACCTATAGGGATTATGGGTCTCCTAAAAGATACAAGGAAGTAATTTTAGCCACAAAATAACAAATCTTCCCCTTGACTTGAATTCTCTTCATCAACAGGAACAACGTCTCTCTACCTTACCCTCAACCCCCGCAAGGGCTCTATCTATTGTTGCACACATCATCCAAGTCTATGCAATGCCTAAACTTGTTAAGAGACTCAATCTCTTTATCCATAACACTAATCCGTCGATTTGGTTCTGTAATCTGAATAGCTTCTGAGTAGCTATAACACTCAAAGGAATCAACGGTCTCTGCAACTGCCAAAGCAAATCCCACTGGATTCGTATATCAAAGAAGATTCCTATCAACTTCGTTTGCAAACCTTTGCGTTCGATTGATCGTTCTCTTCTCTCTTCCCGTTGCAATGCTATATGGTTGTTGTTGCGCATATGTATCAACATTATCATTTTATCAATATTTTGCACCCCTTCCACTTCCTCTATTTTAGAACTATTGGGCTGAGCTAGTGGAGATTCAATTTCAAGCTCTATGCGGTCATTGACACCACAATTTGTTTCTGCTATTGTCTTCTCCCTCTGACTGTCTAGTGAAGCAGATTCATTTAATGTTACATCCCTACTAATAATTAGCCCTGGAGTCTTTTGATTTATGAATCACAACCTATAACCTTTCACTCCAGTTGCACACCCTAGAAATATGCACTTCTTTGCCCTCGGCTCAAGTTTTCTATCATTAACATGAGCATAAGCAGGAGAACCAAATCTTAAATTTGAATAATTCGCAGGCGAACCGGACCATACCACAAAAGGATTTTTGAACGCAATAGCTGTGGATGGAGATCTGTTGACCAAACAACAAGTTATATTGATTGTTTCAGCCCAAAGATCTTTGCTAACACATGAGTGTGAAAGCATGTTTCGTTCCCTATTACAAAACGTTCTATTCATACGTTTTGCAATACCATTTTGTTATGGTGTTATGACACAAGTGCGGTGTCTCAATATGCCCTCCATGCTGCAAAAATTATCGAACTCAAAATTGCAAAATTCAAACCCATTGTCAGTTCGAAGACGCTTAACTTTTCTTTCCGTCTGCCTCTCAACCATCTTCTTCCATTGAATAAATATCGTAAATGACTCATTTTTTATTTTCTAAAAATACACCCACACCATCCTTGAGTAATCATCAATCAAAGTCAATAAATACCTGGCACCACTCTTAGAGAAACTCTGTTTGGATCCCATAAGTTAGAATGTATATAATCTAACTTGTCCCTGGTCTTGTGCTCGGTCTTCTTGATGAACTTTACCATTGTTTGTTTACCAAACACACAATGCTCACAAAAATTCAAAACTCTATTTTTGTACCCATTCAACAAATTCTGCTTACTCAACAAAGCCAATCCATTATCACTCATATGGCCAAGTCGCAAGTGCCACAATTGAGACTGATTCAGATCACTTTTCCCAGAAGCTATAGTAGTTTTCCCTTCAACTACACTAGCCTGAAGATGATACATTAGAATGTAGTTTACCCTTCATGAGTACCATGGAGCCTTTACACACTTTAAGTATTCCATTCTCGGAGTGAAATTTATACCCTTGATCATCCAAAGTCGAAAGAGAAATCACATTTCTCTTTATCCGAGGAACATGCCAACACTCAATGTTTCTGATAATTCCGTCGAACATTCTCAATTTGATATTACCAATACCCTCTACTGGTAATGGATTATCATCTCCCATATAGACAGTATCACTCATTTGCTTGTAAGTTGCAAACCAATTCTTATGTGGACACATGTGGAAAGTAGCACCAGAATCAAGAACCCAAGAATTTTGCCCATGACTAGAACTCACAGCACATACTTCCCCTACATAGTCACTATCATCAGAATTATTGCTAGTGTCAATAATATTTGCCGAATTATCTAGTTTCTACTTCACTCTTTTCTCCTTCATCTTAGAACAATCTCTCTTGTAGTGACCTTGCTCCCCGCACTCATAATAGTGTTCTTCCTTGCTCTAGACTTTGATCTGGCAGTTGACTTTTTCCTTTTAAAGTCCTTTTGTTGTGTTCTTCCTCTAATCACAAGACCCCCGCCCTCAATTCTACTGTCTAGAAAGCTCTTTTTAAACTCTTTAGATTTTAGTGCATTAATTACATCTTCTAGTGAAATATTGTCTTTCCCATATGTCAGTGTATCGACAAAAGTTTCATAAGACTGTGGTAAAGAACATAACACAATCAAGGCCTGATCCTCACTCTCAATTTTGATATCCACATTCTTCAGGTCTATTACAATTGAATTAAACTCATAAATTTGATTTTAACAGGTGTACCTTAATTCATACGAATATTGTATAACCTATTTTTCAGGTAGAGGCGGTCTGTTAGCGATTTCTTAGAATACAGATCTTTCAGATTCTTTCATGTCGTTGCTGCAGAAGTTTCTTCAGTAATTTCCTGAAGAACGCTATCTGTAACGCTCATGAAGATCGCACTCAAAGCCCTCTCCTTCATATTTGCCTTCTCTGTCTCCTTCATCTCTTCAGGCTATCTGTAACGCTCATGAAGATCGCACTCAAAGCCCTCTCCTTCATATTTGCCTTCTATGTCTCCTTCATCTCTTCAGGAAAATCCTCATCAAATGCCTTCCATAATCCTTGTAAAACCAGAGACGATTTCATCCTAATCTTCCATAGACTGAAACTAGAACCCCCGTCAAATTTCTCTATTTCATACTTCATTGAAGATGATGAAGACATCTTAACCCTAGATTATATGTAGAAACCCGAACCTTGCTCTGATATCAATTGTTGCAAAATATCGTGGGTTAGTAGCACACAATCAACCACAAAGCAAATAGAGAAGAAATATCAACACAAGGATTTAACGAGGTTCGGCTAAGCCTAATCCCCGAGGCAAAAGCAGAGAGAGATTTTCACTATGAATGAGAAGAAAAATACAATACAATCTCTAGCATCCAACTACAACACCTATATATGGATCCCAAAAGGTCCCAAACCTATAAAGAAAGGTTTCCCAATTTGACAAGGATAATAGCTTTTTCCTTTCCCAAATCTATTAGGACAAAGGGTTTTCCTAAACCTATAGGGATTTTGGGTCTCCTAAAAATACAAAGAAATAGTTCAAGCCACAAAATAACAATATATATATTCTTACTTCATTAAATTATTTAATTTTACGAAAATAACAAATGGGGGAAATATTTGTTGTTGTATGGTATCATCTTTCATCAATCATATTGCTCTGTTTAGTTTTGTTGGGTATTAAATTCAGATACTGGGTCGCTCTGTTAGATTATGTTTTAATGATGCAACTAATATACATGTGAAGGAACTCAAAGAAGTAAAGAAGAACTGATGGGATGGTTCATGATGAACAAGGGAAGAATTCACTTGCAAAGATTTACAAGGAAAGAAATAAATCTACATGAGATCAGCAAATCAGGATTAGCTTCGTAAATCTGGGGAAATCAAATAGGCATCAAATCAGCAGTATCAGTGATTAACGGAACTGAAATAATCAAGGCACGAGAAGATTAATGATTAGCGGAGCTGGAATAATCAATGCAGAATCACAGAAGAATAAAAGATGCAAGAAGATCTGGGAAGCGATCTCTTTTGGAAGATCCAACAATCAAGGATAAATCTCAAAGGAGAGAAATCAAGTGAAGCAAGCGGCTCACTCCTTATTCTTGGAAAGAATCAATTCTTTCCAAGGATCAAAACCCTTGGGTTGACAAACCTCTACCGTTCATCATAGTATAAATACTCCTTGTAAACCCTAGTCCAAACATACTTTGATCAAACCAAATCACTCTTTTTATTCTACTACTAACAAGCATAGTAGCTTACTTAAATCTGCTGTGTAACAAGTCAGGGATAGAAAGAGGGTACACAACTGGTGAGGCATTGTATCAAAACGAGTGCTAGAGAAATTGAGCGATATACATCACATCTGTACTCGGAAGAAACTCATTTACTAGAAGAGAACTCCCTTGCAACCCAAGGGGACTGGATTAGGATTCACATTGAATCCGAACCAGTATAATTCCTAGTGTCTTTAATTCCTGCAATTATTTTTTGCATTTTACTTTCAGTTATCATACCTGCTAGATTACCATATTCAGTCGACTACTCTAGTTATAAGTCAACTTATAAGCGATTTATTTTAATAACTTACAATTCATCACCCCCCCCCCTCTTGTACTTTCAATTAGTATCAGAGCAAGGCTTACAATTTTTTTTTTTTTAACAACTTGTGAGAAAAGATCATGGCAAACCAGGTTATCATAGGAGCTCTCTTTCAGGAAGGAACTTCACAAGATAGAACACCATACTTCAATGGACAACATTTCTCTCACTGGAAAGTACGAATGGAAATCTTTGCCAAAGCATACGATGTTAAAGTATGGAGAGTCATCAAAAAGGGAAATTATCCACTACCTGCTAGCACTCCACCACTCTCTGATACGATGTTAAAGGAGCAACTGGAAGCTGTACAAGTGAACAACAAGGCAAGGAATCTACTTCACAAAGCTATAAGTGGTGAAGAATATGAGAAAATATCGAGTTGTGATACAGCCAAAGAGATGTGGGAAAAACTTGAGATCACTTATGAGGGAACCAGCAAAGTAAAGGAAACTCACATCAACATGCTAGTTCATGACTACGAACTCTTCTCAATGAAAGAAGGAAAATCATTGAGGAAATGTTTGCCAGGTTTAGTGAGATAATCAGTGACTTAAAGGCTTTTGGCAAGCCCTACACTAGTGGTATCAAGTTAGAAAAATTCTCAGAAGTTTGCCAGCCACTTGGCAGACAAAAGTAGTCACACTGGAATCTCAAGACCTAAACAAATTATCCTATGATGAACTACGAGGAGAACTCATTGCTTTCGAAAGGACGCATCTGAAAAAGACAAATCAAGAGGAGAAAAAGAAAATAGTTGTATTCAAAGCCTCTAATGAATTAGCTGGAAATGAAATCGATGATCTTGAAGCTCTATGAGAAGAGATTGCTATGATGTCTAGAAACATGGATGGACTGATGAGAAGATACAAAAACACAAAGAAAGGGAGATTCCCACTAAGAATATCCAAGCAATACAATGAACAGGACAAGAACGACGGAAAATGCTACAAATATGGAAAATTTGGGCACATTCAAGCTGAATGTCCAGAACTAGAAAGGAAGATCTCTAGAGGCTTCAACAAGAACAAATCTTTCGGAAGCTGGAGCGATGAGGATGAATCAGACCGTGAAGAAATAGCAAATCTTTGTTTTATGCCTATTCTGGAAAATTAAATAAACAAAACCTCTGGATGCTGGACAGATGAAGATGATTCAGATGACGAAAACTATTTCATGGCACGAGGTGAAACTAGCAAGGTAAGATCCTATGACTTGAAAGATGTAATGAATTGCAGGATATTCTTGATTCTAACTTAAAGGAGTCTTAAAGAACGATGAATGAACTTAAGAGACTTACTAAGGAAGTCAAAGACTGGAAACTCAAACATGAAGTATGTGAAATTGAAAAAGAAGTACTTCAAGAAGAGTTTGAGGAGTTGCAAATGCATCTTAACAGCTTGCACAAATCCACCAGTCACAGTTCTGTCAGGTCAAACCAGACGACTTACAAGTCAACTGGAAAGGAACCAATTAGAACCAAATCGACCAGTCGGTCGGACCAGGTGAGTTACAAGTCAACTGGGAAGGAACCAGCTAAATCTATATCGGCTAGTTCTAACACTTATGAAAGACCTGAAAACAGGCCTGGAGCTAAATGTCATTATTGTAATAAAAGTGGGCATAAATATTTTGGTTGTCACTTTCGTAAATCTAATATGTCAGGATGGGTTTGGAAGCCAAAAAATTCTGAACCTAGTAACGCTAACTCTCCAGGACCCAAGCAAGCTTGGGTACCTAAAATAAAGTGATCATCTTGTCTTACAGGAACACCACAGAGTAAGCTGCAAAGAAAAATGGTATCTAGATAGTGCGTGTTCCAGTCACATGACAGGTGATAAAAACCTGTTCAAAGAAGTTACAAAGATCGATGGAGGAAGTGTAAAATTTGGAGACGATTCAAGGGGCAAAATAGTTGGCACTGGAACAATTCCCTTCAACAACAATTGTGACATTACTGAAGTATATCTTGTTGATGGCCTAAACTACAATCTCCTGAGTATAAGTCAACTCTGCGACTCAGGTTAGGAGGTAAAGTTCAAAAGAACAGGATGTGCTATTGAAGATTAATCAGGTAAGATAATTCTCCCTGGAAAAAAGGTATGGAAATGTTTATATACTTGATGGATTTGAAAAGATAGATGACCACATCTGCTTAACCTATATGTCTGATGATCCCTGGTTATGGCACAGAAGACTTGGCCATGCTAGCATGCATTTGATTGAAAAACTGTACATGCATGATTTAGTTATTGGGTTGCCTAAACTGAATTTTTCTAAAACTCATATTTGTGATGCATGCCAAACAGGTAAGCAAACTAGAAACTCTTTCAAAAACAAAGATATAATGTCTACTTTGAAACCTTTGCAATTACTTCATATGGATTTATTCGGACCTACTAGAACTTCTAGCATAGGAGGTAAGAAATATGCTTTTGTTATTGTTGATAATTTTTCACGTTTCACCTAGGTAATCTTCCTGTCTCATAAGGATGAAGCCTTAAGAAACTTTGAAGTTTTCTGTAAAAGGATTGAAAGAGAAAAGGGATATTTTGATCTCAAAAATTCAGAGTGACCATGGAGGAGAATTTGAAAGCAGATCTTTTGAAGACTTCTGTAACGATCAAGGATACGCTCACAATTTCTCTACACCACGCTCACCATAGTAAAATGGGGTTGTGGAAAGAAAGAACAGAACTCTCCAAGACATGGCAAGAACCATGCTACTAGAACATTTATTGCCAAACCATTTCTGGGCAGAAGGCGTAAGTACTGCATGTCACATCCTCAATCGTTGTCTCATAAGGCCAATTCTTAAAAATACCCCTTATGAAATCTGGAAAGGTAAACGTCCAAATATCAGTTATTTTCATCCATTTGGAAGCAAATGTTTTATTCATAATAATGGTAAGGACAATCTTAGAAAGTTTGATCCAAGAAGTGAAGAAGGTATTTTTGGCTATTCATTAAATAGCAGATCCTTTAGAGTCTATAATAAACGTACTTTATGTGTAGAAGAATCTGTACATGTTATATTCGATGAAAATAATGCCTTGGCCAATAAATGAACTACTGCAGGTGACGAAGATCAAACTCAAGAAGCTCAGGACAAAGGAAAACTATAGGAGTCAACTAACACCTGGCATGACTGAGTCAACTAAATAAAACAATAGCAATACTCCAAATCAACAAGTAGAGTCGACTAAAAATATAATCTGACTAAATGAATGGAGAAGCGAACCCGAATATCCTCAGAAATATATTATAGGGGATCCAAACGAAGGAATAAAAACCAGGGCTACCCTAAAAAAGAAAGCAAAATATTGTATTGATCTCTCAAATTGAGCCAAAAAAGGTAGAGGAAGCACTGAAGGATTCAACCTGGGTGCAAGCCATACAAGAGGAATTAGATCAATTCAGCAAGAATCAAGTGTGGAAACTAATACCCAAACCTGATAATGTGTCTGTGATCGGAACAAAATGGGTATTCAAAAACAAATTGAACAAGGATGGAAAGGTCATAAGAAATAAGGTGAGATTAGTTGCTCAGGGATATTCACAGCAAGAAGGAGTCGACTATGATAAGACTTTTGCCCCACTAGCTCGCTTGGAGTCTGTATGAATTCTTTTGGAATACACATCCTTTAAAGGATCCAGGCTGTTTCAAATGGATGTCAAAAGCGCCCTTTTGAATGGATTCATCGAGGAATAAGTCTTTGTAAAACAACCTTCAGGCTTTGAGGATTCAAAATTTCCATACCATGTATACAAGCTTACTAAAGCATTATATGGGTTAAAATAGGCTCCACGTGCCTGGTATGACAGGCTGAGTACTTTTCTTGTTGATCATGGCTTTACCACAGGTAAAATAGACACTATTTTGTTCACTAAACGATCGACTGAAGGTAATCTCATTATTCAAATTTATCTTGATGATATTATTTTTGGTAGTGCTAGCCCTCTTATGTGCAAGGAATTTTCAAATCTTATGCAAAGCGATTTTGAAATGAGCATGATGGGTGAACTCATGTTCTTCCTTGTAATGACCCGACCGGTCGTTTTGAGTACCCATGCTCCGTTCAGCAGTCGGAGGCCATGAACAGCTTCATTTTAGGTATTATGACTTGTACGCGTGGTCGGAGTTAAATTTCAAGAAGTCCAGAGTTGATTTGGGAAGAGAATTCTTATTTCGAAAGCTTAAAATTGAAAGAATGAGCTAGGATTTGAATTTCAAGTAAACGACCTCGGAATTGGGATCTGAAGGTTCCAGCAGGTTTGTATGATGATTTCAGACTTGGGCGTATGCCCGGATTGGGTTTTGAATAACCCGGGAGCATTTTGGCGCCTATTGTGGAAGATAGTAATTTAGAAGAAATTTCATAAGTTTGACTTGAAGAGCATTTCGGTGTTATCAATGTCCGTTTGGAATTCCAAGATTGGGAGTAGCTCCGTATGGTGATTCTGGACTTGGGAGCGCAATCGGAAGTGAATTCAGAGGACCGTAGGCCATTTTGAAGCCATTTGGCTAAAGATAGAAAGTTAAAGGTTTTGGAGAGTTTGACCGGGGAGTTGACTTTTTGATATCGGGGTCGGAATCAAATTTTGAAAGTTGGAGTAGGTCCGTAATGTCAAATATGACTTGTGTGCAAAATTTGAGGTCAATAGGACGTGATTTGATAGGTTTCGGCATCGGAATTAGAAGTTGGAAATCTTAAAGTTCATAAACTTGAATTTGGGGTGTAATTCGTGATTTTAGCGTTGTTTGATGTGATTTGAAGCCTCGAGCAAGTCCAAAATGTGTTTTGGGATTGGTTGGCATGTTTGGTCGGGGGTCCAGGGGGCCTCGGGTGGATTCCGAGAGGTTAACGGATCAAAAATAGAATTTTGAAGCGGGCTGAAGGACCGGGTTGCTGGTATTTTCGCTTCTGCAGTTGGTTGACCGCAGAAGCGAGTAGGGAGCCGCAGATGCGGATTTTGGTCCAAGGCTTGAGGACCGTATATACGGTCTAATTTCTGCAGAAGCGTAACCGCATCTGCGGAAGGGGCATCGCAAAAGCGGAATTGAGGGCCCTGGGGAAGGACCGCAGATGCGGTCAAGGCTTCGCAAAAGCGGAACCGCATCTGCGGTGATGCGATCACAAAAGCGGATTGGAGGCTTAGCCAGGGAAACCGCAGAAGTGGCCCTATGACCGCAAAAGCGAAGCCGCTTAAGCAGCTATATTTCCGCAAAAGCAGAAATTACAGAAGGCAGAGGGGTCATTTTAAAGTCGGATTTTTTGCTCATTTCTCTCAATTCCTTCACTTCATTTGGCGATTTTGGAGGGATTCAAAGGAGGGTCTTCATCAACAATGTTAAGGTAAGTTATTCCCACTTATTATAAGCTAAATACATTGATTATGTATGAGATTAAGCATGGAAATTAGTGTAAATATTGGGTTTTGGTTGAAAACCCTAGAAAATTATAAAACTTGGATTATAGCCATGATTTTGAGAATGGAAGTAGGAGAAAATTATATATTTGAACTCCTAAGGTCATGGGTAACTTTTACCTTCGAAAAATTTTGGATTTCCGGGCACGTGGGCCTGAGGGTATTTTGGTCATTTCACTAAACAAAGTTGGGAATTCGTATAATCTGAATTATTAATAAGTAATTGAGTATATTCTCATTAGTTATCGTTAAATTGGCTAGTTGCGTGCATTGTGCGTTGGTTCAAGCCTTCGGAAGGATGTAGAATGCCGATTTCGAGTCTTCGGAGCGAGGTGAGTCTCCTTTCTAATTCTGTGAGGGGGAAATTACCCGATAGGTGAGTTAAATTGATTATGTGCTCCTAGTTGTGGGTACTACGTGCGCACGAGGTGACGAGAGTCCGTGCGTAGCTACTGTATGCTATTGTCCGGGTAGTTTAGGACCCAAAAGCATGTTATATGTGGATTAATTGTGAAATCCTTGATGACTTAGATTTCTTAAATCACATTAAAATTGATAATCGGATTTTCTAAAAGACTTAAGCTACGTTTTTGCAAATTAATAAAAGAGAATGGGCTCTTCCTGGATATTTGCTCCACGATGACTTCCGGACTGTTTATCTGTCTGTGTGTGTTTATTTTGGAACGGGATGATCGCCTCGGCAGATTAATAGATGCATCTATAGGCGCGCCGTCGACCCTCGGCAAGGGTACATTTATTTCTGTTGGATCGGGCCGTCGCCTCGGTATGGTTTGCGCATGCCTGTGTTGCTGCCTGAACTTGATTAAGTTATTGTTGCCCTTTTGTGGCTTAAACATAATTAGATTATGTTTTAAAGATAAATTTGGGAAATTTTCCTACGAAAGAACTACGTGTTTATTTGTTTCCTCTATTTGATTAGAA
>MU748407.1:22495-39373 GCA_026770625.1 Nicotiana glauca | reverse complement strand
TCCAATCCGAGTCAACTCAAACTCTCCCAACACATATAATAAATCATGAAGGAGCAATAAACGGGGAAAACGGGATAGAAACACATGAGACGACGGGTCGGGTCGTCACATCCTCTCCAACTTAAACCAACGCTCATCCTCGAACGTTCCAGAGTTGTCATAGAAGCCAACCAATAGCTGAATAACCTTACCAAGCATATACGCGGGGTGATCCCACATCACCCTATCTTGCATAGGTCCGACAACACAATATAGCTGAAATTCCACAATCCATCAAGACCATAAACCGTAGAACCACATTGCACTTTTCGAAATCATACCCAGAATAAACTCGAACCAGCTGTGATAACCCACACCTGCAACCTTAGGTGAAATCATACAACATTCCACACAATCAACACTCGAAACGATAACTTCTATTCTCAGCAATTGCCCACAACACCCGGATACCGGTAGAAAACCTCTTATCAACTAAGGTCTTATTCCAACACTTTCATATACTGGCAACGATAAATGAAACACGCAATAAATTGTAACCTTTTCTCAGATCAACCATTCATGAAGGCATTTCTTCCCTTTTGACTAATACCACAGCATATTTCGAGCCGAACCTCGATATCATTCTTCCAACAAGCTGTAATCAAATCTGTTCGTATTCATTAATGACTCCCACGATCACCTCGAATCCAACATACCACTCAGGTGATATGACACCTCAACACAGGCCTAAGCCACAACTTGCATAATCCACGCACTAATGAAGGGCGGTCTGAACATACTAAAATCATGACAAACGACTCAAACAAAAGAGTTGTAACTCAAACTCCTCAGTACCATCACAACACGAGGCTGGGACCCCGTCCCACGTCATAGAAATAGAATACCTAAACCTACCCCAAAGGGTCTAATCTCCACGTAGCCTCGCTACAATGCGTAATCCTATCCAAACACTATTACACATGAAGCACCCCAAGTCGCTATACTCGAAATTGACAACCACGCATGATGGATATCTGGAACCCAAACAAATCATTATACCCATGGTGAAGCAAGTAATATACACACATACGATCCTGAAAGGACACAACCGGTGCGCCATTCGCCGAGCAATACCCAATATGGACTTTCCTTAGAAACCAGGAAACAAGACATACAAGACGGCATATGGAAAACTATTCTCATCATCACACTGTTGCGGCGTGCAACCCGACCCAGATAACATACCCATGGCGGCGTGCCACCCGGTCCACATATACTCATGGCGGCGTGCCATCCGATCCACACATACTCATGGCGGCGTGCCATCCGATCCATATATACTCATGGCGGCGTGCCATCCGATCCACACATACCCATGGCGGCGTGCCATCCGATCCATATATATATCTCACATAAGGAGATGCACATCGAGCCAAATTTTCTCATTACAACAAAATACCGAGTACCGGTCGTAAGCATACTGAGTGCATACAATATCTATATATAGCGTTATAAGCTACAAAACTCAAGCGCAACTGAGGTTTCCTCTCAAATTCCACTATGAATCCCGATAGCACCGCACCATATGTGCCCATAGTCCGTAAATCATAACGTCTCGCACCGCAGAAAACAACTCATAGATCTCTCCAGATAGCTGATAAGCTCAGCAACGGTCGAGTCAACCTATCCCTCGACAATATGATTCGGAGCCAACCGAGTCAACTCATACTGGGATACGCATCCGAAAAGTCTCTTAACGCCGGAACTTGCCCAAGAATAACAACCTCTGCACTGACATCTATCATGAAGGCTCAATTAGGAAAAGCAATCCTTCCCAGCCGTCCGCTAGGTCTTTAAAAGATAAACCACTCCACAAGAACATAACCCAATGCACCTCGCCACTCAAACCGTGGCGTTTCTGGCATAGCCCATAACGCAATAGTCTAGAATTAATCTAACACTGAGAAAACCAGTCTGAACTTCAACATCACATCCAAAATCCAACATACCAGCAACGAAAGATTCACTCGAGCCTCCAAATCCCAATACTCGCCAAACGGTGCCGATACACACAATCCACCATCACAAATAGCTCGAATATGAGGACTTCCTCCAATTCCACATAGCATACGAATCATCATACTTGATCCCAATTTCGCTGTTCGAACGCGTGCCACAGCTATATATCCAAAAACTCCACGGTACATACTCACAAATCTCCCTGAGCCACCAAGCAAACCCGAATATCACCAGTCGATCTAACAAGGAAGTGTCGCAACACCACCGAAGTACCATTACTTAATCACATTGCCCTTTCTCTGAAATATATACTCTCATCGAATCACTTTCAAATAGTCGAACCATTTTCCTTGATTATCTGAGCCTACCCGCTGCCTAAGTGCTTTATGAATTTCCTTTCTAACCTGAACTAAAACTTATCTAATCACGAACTTCCATTGATCTCATCTAGAAGAAAATCCTTACACATCTCATGCCTCTCAGATTTGTAGAAAACGCACCTCTTCAACCACGGTAGCAATCAACAAGAACTTTCCCAATTTCATTTGCACAAACTAAACTGCCATGACTGAATCCTTCTAACCAAATCACTCTAAGCAAGTCGTCAAAACCCAAGAGCATAGCTACAAAATTACATGTGCTAACCCATTACCTCGAATACATACCAAGAATTAAGCATACCCTTACCATGCCGATCCGGCCCATTATCAAGCTACTCCATTTATCTAAATTTCTTCTGATTCATTTTTTTTTCAACTTGATATTCCCTCTTGCTATAGCACCACAGTTCCTCAACACAGGCTCACGACACAAGACCCGAGCACAATACCACACTGTCTAAGACCTACAAGCCACTGAATACTCTCTCAATTATTCCCAGAAATACCACATTCCCGCATGCTCTGCTTGAAGAACTTACTGCGAATCTGAATTCGTCGCCATTACCTTCTAGATACCGATACATAGAATCTCATAATCATCATAAAAATACCACAATCCTTGACTTTTTCTCTAACCACACACACGACTTTAAGGCACCTGATTGTTACATGTAGAACCTTGAACACAATAAGGCCATTCTCGAGAGTCATTTACTTCATATTCGATCTGTAATTTACCTGTCTTAGCGAACAGAACCACTCGTGCCTTATTAGCACTCTGACACTGCTGGACATGATCTCATTCAAATAGCAATAAACATCTTCCTTCTCAATACACTGAGCCTTCTTTATCCATAACAGCTCTAGACACCCTATTGCTTCAACACTCCTACGAAGTATCACATAACCTTTGACAAAATTTTGCTTCACTCGTGCCATCCTCGGCTCAATTTCTGCAACCAGAACTGATTCGCCAGCATATCTCGAAACAGAACCAACATAGCACATGATCGTGCAATCAGCTAATCCACAGTGACCTCCCCAACTTGGCTCGAAGCCATAGACCAAAATATTTCAATAGCTCATAACACTTTTACTCCATTGATGCCATATTTACATAGTGAGATTACTCTCAAATCATTTATAGAATTGTGAAAACACAGGTCATCTAATACGGTATATCTTCCGCAAATCTCGCATTCATTCCCGCAACCGTTATGCCCATCCTCTTAAGCGACCCGAAATCTCAAATTTCAACACGTACCCTTAAATTACACATGAGACCTTCTAACATACACATAAGGATCATACCACTTAAGAACACTCCGCAGGAGATATCCCACCTGCTTCGCCTCAATCAGCACTTCTGTGCTCATGCTCAAGTCCTCCAGACTGGCCCAACATCAAACTCTCGGAGATCTCATCTCACCCCTTGATCGGGGAATCACAAGCCATCAAAGCACATACAATACTGAGCACTCATGTGTGTATACAGACGTGTGGAAGGAAATTCAAGAGTTAATTTCCTAGCTGAATCAAGATCGCATGATAAGAATTCAAGAATGTGAAATTTTTCCTAAAGGTTCTTCAGCCTCTCAAGGATAAATATAGACGTCCCTGTACCGATCCGTGAGACTCTACTAAACCTGCTCATGACTCGTGAGACTTAGTAACCTAGGCTCTGATACCAACTTGTCACGACCCAAATCTCAAACCCGGTCGTGATGGCGCCTCTCGTGAAGACAACGCCAGCCAACAAAACAAACGCTTCCTTTTAACAGTTATTTAACATTTATAAAGCTAAAACATGATTAGCATAATCAAAAGCGTAGAAAAACAACGACAACAACAGGGAACCATCCCGCCATAGCCCGACATCGGGGTGTCACTAGTCATGAGCTACTACAGAGTTCACTAAAGTACTATAAGTCCAGAAATAGGAACAAGGTCTAAAAGTAACATGAACAACATAAAATAAGGGAGAAGATCTGGTGCCGCGGACGCTAACGGTCACCTGGCTCAGCTATGATAACAAATCTTCAATCAACTCAAAACCCGCTACCGGGTGAACAATACATGCAACTGCACACGAGGTGCAGGGAGTAAAGTAAGTACTCCAACTCAGTAAGTAATAAGGGTAAATAATAACTGAGCAGCAATAAATCACGTAAAGCAAACCAACATGCTATATGGTACAGTGTAACCATTGAGAAAATAGGGAAAACGTGAAAATCCTGTAGAAAATATCATGACTCAGTTCAAAACCCCTTTTTGAAAATATCTTTTTCCTACAGTTAAGCACTTAAATGCGGAACAGGTAGTGCAAGTCAGCACAAAAGTCAGGCCCCCGTGCACAAACAAGTATGCATAATTAAGCTCATAAACTCGCCCTACATGCAATATTCTTGTTCCTGGTCATCCCTCGTTACCTGACCCATTTACATCAACAAGTGTCATTGTAACCACTGTCTCAAATTTATCCTTTTTAATAGTGATTAGACAATATCAGTACAGCAAATAAATTTCTCAAGAAATAACACAAACAACGAATAATGCACAAAAGTATGAATGCAATGCAATGCATATGACGGTACACTCCGGTACCCACAGCGGCGTGTAGTCCGACCCATTTAACGTCGACGACGCTCACTGGTGGTGTGTACAGACTCCGGAGGGGCTCCTACAGCCCTAGCGCAATATCAGCCATATCGTGGCATCAAATAGGCTCTTGGCCTCAATATCAATATGTCATCGCTGCGGCGTGCAGCCCGAGCCATCTATATATTCAAAAATCACTATAACACTGCTGCGGCGCGCAGCCCGATCCATGCTCAGTCCAAAAATGCACATAAGCCACTTGGGCGATGTTAACATGATGTCCTCAGCTCAAAACGTCAATAAAATATTATTTAAGTTTTCAAATCTTAGGAAAATGGCTGAGTTTACAAAATAGTATTAAAACTTTGGACCGAGATCAAATAATATGCAAGTAATGCAAAGACATTGATATCAATCCCCAAAGGATTCACATAGTTGGCACGAAGCCTCAAACATGGCAATCAGCCCAAATTATGACGATAACAAATAATTTCAGTCAAATACGCGGTAAAAATCAACAACCGGGACGGACCAAGTCACAGTCTCCCAACGGTGCTCTACCCCACGCTCATATCCGGCGTGCAAGTCACCTCGATACAATATTATGATGTGCAAATCCGGGGTTTCAAACCCTCAGGATATCATTTACAAGTATTACTCACCTCGAACCGGTGAAATTCCTCGCTCGCGACGCCTTTGCCCCTCAAATTGGCCTCCACGCGCGTCGAATCTAACCAAAATCAGATCGAATATATTACAATATGCCAAGGGAACAATACACAATCGAAAATAATCAAAATATAGAAAAAATCCCGAAACTAACAAACCCCGAGCCCCTGGCCCGCTTCTCGAAAAATAACAAAATCCACATTACCGAATTCCTCGTCTCACCACCAGTCCATAAATACCAAGAACTCCTAAATCCGAGCTCAAATGACCTATCAAATCCCAATTTGAAACATCAAAACTCAAGCCCTAGCTTTACCCCTTTTAATGAATGTCAACCAATTTCCATGTTGATTCTACCATAAACTTAAATAATTAGGCCAAGGAACTTACCTCTAATCCTTCTCCCTTGAATCCCTCTTCAAAATTGCCTCAAATCTCTCAAAATCGATCCATAATGTAGGAAAAATGACATAAGTTCGCGGATGAAATAATGATATAAACCCTTCTGCCAACAGCAATTTTCGCTTCTGCGGCTAAATAACCGCACATGCGGTCACCGCACATGCGACCAAACGACCGCTTATGCAGGCACACTTAAAATCCCCTGGACCGCTTATGCGGTCTAGAACCGCTTCTGCGGTTGCCGCATTTGCGGATCCATGATTGCTTCTGCGGAAAAGGGTTCCCATACCCAAATCCGCTTATGCGACCCAACCGTCGCATCTGCGGAACCGTTTATGCTTCCCCTTTTCCGCAGATGTGGAAACAACAAAACCAGCAAACCTCTTCCATGCAACAAACTCCAAATTCACTGTTTAACCACCCGAAATCACCCCGAGGCCCCCGAGACCTCAACCAAAAGCACAGATATGATCTATTACCTTATTCAAACTTTCTTGAATCATCAAGTCACTATAGTTAACATCAAAATCATCAAATTTCATCAAATCAAAGACTAAGTTCAACCAAAACTTCCAAAACTCGCATTCGATCAAAAACCCGACCAAACGATGTCCGAATGACCTGAAAATTTGCACACACATCCAAAATCACCTAACGAAGCTATAGAAACTCGCGGATTTCCATTCCGAACCTCAGATCAAAATCTCACCTATCAACCGGAATTCGCCAAAATTCCAACTTCGCCAATTCAAGCCTAATTCTACACCGGACCTCCAAATTTAACTCCGATCGCACTCCCAAGTCACAAATCACCTCCCGAAGCTGACCAAACTATCGGAATTCACATCCAAGCCCTCTAACTTATAAGTCAACTTTCAGTTGACTTTTCCAAACCAACCCTTCCTTAAAGAGACTAATTGCCCCATTTCCTACCAAATCCAATCCGAGTCAACTCAAACTCTCCCAACACATATAATAAATCATGAAGGAGCAATAAATGGGGAAAACGGGATAGAAACACATGAGATGACGGGTCGGGTCGTCACAGGTCTCCACCAGATGCAATTTGTTATCCCGCCCGGTAGAACTTGCTAATTATTTGAAGCCTTTAGCTTTAAAGAAAGATTAGAAAAAGATTCAGGCTCTCTCGGGAGAGTGCTTGTTGAATAACACCATGCACAACGCCGCAACGGTACATTCATTACTTCCGTTGTTATTTCTTCTATTTTTGCCTAAACATATCCTGAGTTTTGCTTTTCTTGCTTTAGAGGCCAACTTTCTTACTTCCGAAGGCCTTCAGAGATTGATTCGTGAGAAGGAAGTAATTACCTCCACACGAGATCAGCTTTTGGCAGAGCGGGAGCAAAGTGTCGCTTGCCTCTCAGAACTTGAAGCCAAAGCCATAGAGGCCATTGTATTGGAGGCTTGTTTGCAGCAAAGCGAGCAAGAAGTGGAAACCCTTAGCCAAGAGTTCGCACTGTTGAGGGTTTAATTTGAAGAGGCTACGGTCAAATGGGTTGAAGTTCATAATGTCATTTTTGTTGCATCCGATTGTGAGACGACCTCCGCTAAAAGATTGATCAATATAGAGGCAGCCTTTAATTCCAAGACTGTAGAGTTTGCTGCTGCGGGGGTGAAATATGCCCAATTAGAGGACGTTTCATGTTCATTATGGCACTAACATATAAAGTACTTGTTTAACTTTCAAATGACAAAGTTAATCCATCGTTCAAACAAGAACCTAGATAGAATAAAAGGACTTCATTTCATTCCTTTCATTTTCAAAAAGTACATAAACATTTGCCATGCTAATAAAGAAATTGCCATTACTTGTGGCTAAGTACAACTTGTTTTTATGGGACTGGCCGCGTAGTTCCCGGTCCCAATGATACAACTATATTTTCGGCTTCCATTTTCCGGTTGACGACGTGGCAGTCATTGTTGTCGTATCCTCATATCATTCCCCCCTAGTGTTCGAATACAAAGAATGCGAATTGGAACACTGGAAGTTTTACACCTTCGAGGACCCCACTATTGAATTGCTAGAAAATCTTATGCTCGGAAACAAACTTCGTTTCCCCTTAGGAATTTATGCTATCGAGCAAAGGACTATCTAATAATCCTTTAATGGTTTGCACTTGTGAACGGTTGGATAACCTTTGTCCGATAGAAAACTTAATTTCCCAGTAGGAATTTTGCTATCGAGCAAAAGATTATCTAATTATGATTTTTTCTATCGAACGAAAGATTATCTAACTGTCCATGTTGTTCTTCGCTTGTGTGCCTTTTTATTAAAGGTCTTATTGCTGCCATCGAAACTTTTGTCATAGTATGCTTTCCATTGCTGCCTCGTTACAACCTTCCCAAAAAAACTCAATTGGGACAAAAACTAGACGAAGGGAAAAAGAGTGCAACTTACTTTAAGTTCAGGTGATATTCATCAGCAATAATATCTTTTGAGGTATGCCACGTTCTAGTTGCTGGGCAACTTTTCTCCATCTTGATTCTCTAATTCATACGATCCTTTCCCGATGACAGTTGAAACCCGATAGGGGCCTTCCCATGTTGGACCTAGTTTTCCTGCATTGAACTCTCGGGTGTTTTGAGTTACTTTCCTTAGGATCAAGTCTCCTACTTTGAAATAATAGAGGTTGGCTCTTCGATTATAATATTGTTTCATTCTCTGCTTTTAAGCTACCATTCTTACATGCGCCGAGTCCCTGCACTCATCGAGTAGCTCCAAGTTGACTAACATTGCTTCATTATTTGATTCTTCATCTACTTGGAAATATCTCAAGGTGGGTTCCCCTACTTCCACCGGGATTAAGGCTTCTGCCCCGTTCATATTGGAAAAAGGCTTTTCTCCTGTGCTCGATTTGTCCGTTGTTCGGTATGCCCATAAAATTTTGGGTAATTCCTCGGGCCATTTACCTTTAGCCACTTCCAACCTTTTCTTGAGGTTTTGTATAATCACTTTGTTTGCTGACTCCGCTTGATCATTTGTGCTCTGATGATAGGGTGAAGATGTGATCCTCTTTATTTTCAAACCTTCTATGAGCTTTGTGACTTTTGCACCAATAATTGTGGCATATTATCATATGCTATCTCTTTTGGTATTCCGAAACTCTAAATTATATTTTCCCACAAGAAATCCACCATCTCGCGTTCGCCAATCTTCTGATAAGGACCCACTTCCACCCACTTAGAAAAATAGTCAGTCAAAATCAAAAGAAATCTCACCTTACTGGGAGCCGGCGGTAGTGGTTCGACGATGTCCATCCCCTATTTCATGAACGGCCACGGAGACAGAACCGAATGTAGTGGTTTTGCCAGTTGATATATCAGTGGTGGTAGCGTTGGCACTTATCACATTTTTTATGAAGGTTTTGGTGTCTTGTTCCATGCGGGAAAATAATACCCAGCCCTTACCAGTTTTAGCACTAAGGAATCTGCGCCAGAATCGTTACTGCATATCCATCCGTGGACTTATCGCATAACATAATTAGTTTCGGATGCCCCCAAGCATCGGGCCAGCGTGCCTTGGAAAGATTTTCTGTATAGTTGGCCTCTTTTGAAGCTATATTGCGTTGCTTTGGCGCGCAGTGCTTAGGGTGCCTTGGAGTCTTCGGGCAGCTTCCCGTGCTCGAGATAATCGATGATTTCATTCTTCCAGTCCCAAAATAAATTAGTCATATTTACCTCAAAGTAGATATCTGCATCCAGGACTGTGTTCATCAGTTGTACTATAGTTCCGGACTCTGATCTTTTTATTTCTGTTTGTGAACCGAGGTTAGCCAATGTGTTTGCTTTTGCATTTTCGTCCCTCGAGATATGAGTAATCTACCACTCCCAAAATCGAGCCAACAGAGCCTAGACCTTTATCACCTATTATTGCATGCGCTCATCTTTGGTTTTGAAGTTACCGTAGACTTGATTTACCACCAGCTGTGAATCGCATTTGATTTCTATGACCTCGAAAAATAGTCCTCAGACCAATTCACTCTGCTTTATTATTAGTTAAAGGGACCGTTCTGATGGCTTGCCTTAAGGTTTCCCCCGAAGGCGTGATTAATACTATACCAAGCCCGAACCTTTTTACGTTGGAAGAAAAGTCCATAAATTAGGTCCAACTCCCCAATGTCAATTCCGACACCATTACTGCCTCTTTTGTTGCCAAAGGTAGCAACCCCGGACTGAAATCGGCCACAAAGTCAGCCAAGACTTGTGACTTAATCGCAATCTTTGGTTTATATTCTATGTCGAACTCACTTAGTTCGACGGCCCATTTGGCCAACCTACCCGAGAGTTCGAGTTTATGTAGGATGTTTTGTAGAGGAAAAGCGGTAACTGCGGCTATCAGATGACATCAAATACGAGAGCTAAGGCCAACTTATCCAAATATAGGTAGCGAGTTTCTGCTCCCGTTAAAATTTTACTAACATAATAAATGGGAGATTGCGTACCTTCATCCTTACGGACTAAAAATGCACTTACTGCTACTTCCGAGACCGCGAGGTAGACCAACAAAATTTCACCTTCTTTTTGTTTCAACAGTAATGGAGGACTTGACAATTATCTTTTCAAATGCCTCAAATCCTACTAGCATTCCAGGGTCCATTCGAAATTGTTTTTCTTTTAGAGTAGTGCGAAGAAATGGTGAGATTTTACTGATGACCGAGAAATGAACCTGATCAAAGCTGCCAATCTCCCCGTGAGCTATTGGACTTCCTTCACGCTTGACAGTTGGTCCGGGATGTCTTCTATGGCCTTGATCTTATCGGGGTTTACCTCAATCCCCCTTTGCGGGACCAAAAATCCTAGGAACTTGCCAGAGCTGATTTCAAACGCGCATTTCTCGGGGTTAACCTTCAAGTTATGCTTCCTTAGGATGTCAAAAGTTTCTTGCAGATTCTTAAGGTAATAACTTGCATTCAAAGACTTAACGAGCATATCGGTTATATAAACTTCCATAGTTTTTTTTTTCAAATATCCTATTCACGAGCCGCTGATAAGTGGCTTCGGCATTCTTCAACCCGAAAGGCATCACATTATAGACATATGTGCCAAAATTTGTCATGAACGAAGTCTTTTCCTTATCCTATGGGTTCATCTTAATTTGGTTGTACCAGTAATAAGCATCGAGGAAATTCATTAACTCATGCCCGACTGTCGCATCGATCAATTGATCGATGTTTGGCAGTAGGAATGAGTCTTTCGAGCACGCTTTATTCAAGTCCTTGTAATCTACACACATGAAAAATTTATTTTTCTTCTTAGGAACTATGACTACATTAGCTAGCCAGTCTGGATACTTTACCTTTCGGGTCGAACCGATATCGAGTAAGCGAGTTACCTCTTCTTTGACGAATTTATTCCTGGCTTCCCCAATAGGGTGTTTCTTTTGTCTTACCGGAGGTAAGTTGGAATCCAAAATTGACTTTTGTATGGCTACCTATGTCGGGATACTTGTCATATCCGCATGCAATCATGCAAAACAATCTGTATTAGATTTAAGAAATTCAATAAAGCCAAACCTGAGCTCGGGGTGCAGTCCTGTCCTCAAGTGGAATTTCCTTTCTAAGAACTCTTCGAACAATGTAACATGCTCAAGCTCTTCCGCCGTGAATTTTTTTGCATCCATCTCTTTTAGAACCTAGAAATACCCTGGCACCTGAGAAGATTCCAACGCTTCTACCCTCGAGTTAACTCCATCCGATTTGGGAGCGAGCGTCGGTTCCTGTAATTTCTATGCCACATGCTTCTTTCCTTTGCTACTGGAGATCGAATTGCATTTATCTCCCTTACCTCCAATTGGTCACCCCTTATCTGTTTAACTCCTTTGGGCATTGGAAAATTCAGCAATTGATGATATGTTGATGGTACATCTTTCATCTCGTGCAACCATGGTCTTCCTAGAATATTGTTATATCCCATATCGCCATCTACCACTTCAAAAGAAGTTGTTTTCATCACTCATTCGGCATTTGTGGGCAATAAAATCTCTCCTCGGGTTGTCACGCTTGCGAGGTTGAGTCTGGCGAGGAGTTTTGTGGCCAAAATAAAGCTTCCAACGAGTTTAGCTTGCTCTAATACTCTCCATTGTATGATATTGTCCGAACTTCCTGGATCCACTAGAACACGTTTGATTTTAAAGTCTAGCATATTTAAAGAAATTACAGTCCATTATTGTGTGGTAGCAACAATCTATGTGCCTCTTCCTCCATGAAAGTGATATCGTCTTCGGCGACTTCACGGAGCCTCTTGCTATGGGTTATTGATACTTTCGACTTTTTTGTTGACGCAAAGGTGACCCAATTGGTCTCGTTTCCCCCAAAGATTATGATGATTATATGACACGGGGGATATTTCCCTACTTTTGAGGGTTCCGCATTGTCCCAGTTATGACCATAATTGTTCTTATCCCAGTCACTCAAGAATTCTCTAAGATGACTATTCTTCAACAGCGTCGCCACTTCTTCCCGGAGATGTCGACAGTCCTCAGTCTGGTGTCCATTCGTCCCATGGTATTCACACTACAAGTTGGGATCCCTCTGGATGATATCGGATCTCGTCGGCTTCGGAAAATCGTACTTCTTTGATGTTGCTCATCGCTGATATCAACTCTACTACGCTGACATTGAAATTTGTATTATGATAGCCTGGGTAAGAAGGATACCGCGTACCTGGTGCTTCCTTGTCCTACAACGATCTATTATTCCAATCGCGATCAAACCTTTTGTCGGTAGTGAATCTATCTGTTGACCGAAAACCTCTGTTGCGGCCTTCGGTTCGTTCGTAAGGAAAAAATCTGCCCCTAGAAGACCATATGTCTGTGTCGAAATCGTCTTTTGTTTTTTCTTTATTCTTCTCTCGTCCCTTTGCCGACGATGGGAAATCGACCTGATCATCTTTGATCCTTATCTTTGACTCGTACCGGTTGTGTATATCCGCCCAAGTAGTTGCTTGGAATTGAAGAAAACTTTCCTTCAGTTTCGTAGAAGCGTCTAAACTTCTCGGATTCAGTCCCTTGGTGAATGCTTCAGCGAACCATTCATCTGGAATAGTCGGGAGCAACATCATCTCATTTTGGAATCTGGTAACGAATTCTTGCAGCAACTCGAATTCTCCTTGTGCAATTCTGAATATGTCGGCCTTTTGGGCCTGCACCTTTCTGGCACCGACATAAGCCTTAATAAAAGAATCTGCAAGTATCTCAAAGGAATCTATAGAATGCTCGGGTAATAGTGAGTACCACGTCAAGGCTCCCCTCGTGAGAGTCTCTACAAATTTCTTCAGCAAAATAGATTCAATCTCGTGAAGAGCTAAATCATTCACCTTTACAACTATTGTATAGGTGGTAATATGCTCCTGAAGGTCTGAAGTTCCATCATACTTTGGCACGTCGGGCATTTTAAACTGCTTCGGGATTAATTCTGGTGTCGCGCTCGATTTGTATGGCAACTGAGTATACTTCTTTGAGTCTGGGCCTTTCAGCACTGGTGGTGTGACCAGAATTTGGTCCATGCGGGCGTTCACCTCTCTTATAAACCATAAAAGTTTATTCTTGAAGGGGTCATTTTCATTATTGGGGCCGAATCCGCTCCCCCCAGCTCCATCGGAACCAACCTCGCCCCTCGGGGTGTTGTTATCGACCCTCTGTGTTCTTTGATTTGTGGGCACAGGGAAGAACTGGATCTCATCTATTCGCATTATTGGAATCCCCTGATAACGCCTACTTTAACTCCGTTATAACATTATCCTACCGTGTGAAGTGGCCCAAAATGATTGCTTGTTGCTCTTGTAGGACCCTTACCGCATCGACAACATGTTCCTCTCCAGCATCATCAGGAGTTTCCTATCCTGTTGTGTACTGGTGTGGCATCATTTCCCTCATTGTGGGTGTCACTGATTGAGTCCTCGAAATGAGGCTAATCTCATCGAACCTCAAGTGTGTGTGTTGTTAACACCGTTATCTGCCATTTCTTATTATTTTTTTCTAAGACAAATCAAAATACATTAGTAAAAGAGGCAAGTATCAACATAATTACGTACACAGCTATCTAGGCCCCACTGTGGGCGCCAAACTATTTACCCGTAAAACGGTACAGTTGAATTATTACGTGATTTCTAGACAAGTGAATTAATTCGATCCTGAAATAATAAGATAATCGAGGAAATGTGTAAACACTTAGCTTTGATATGAAGACGAAATAACAAAAATAAAGATTCCAGTAGCGAGGCTTCTGGGCGCAACAGTAATAAGAATAAAAACAAGAAAATAAAATTGTATAGAGCTTAGAATAGATTGTAGTATCAGTTTGCCAGAAAATTCTTGTCCATTACAATGATAACATAGCTCACTATTTATAGCTACGCGTAGGGAACAAGGTCTTAGGATCGTGCCCTTCTTTAATGTCAATTATGAAGGTCATTGATGAAGGTGTAACGGTGAGTATAAAGGACAAATTCTTCGTAACGGGCAGTGCACTTAATGCCGTAGAATATTCTTCATTAATGCCACCGGACGGAAGGTATTTATTGCCTCTTTATGAGTGTCATTCCCCAGGGTACCAAACGGGATAATTGTCTTCGATTCCACGTGTCATTCTTTCAAGAGGCCACCTGAATAGCATAGTTTACCCTATACAATGATCTAAACATGTTTAAACAACTTCCCTTTTTGAAAGAAAAATTGAATTTATCAATCAATTTGAAGATGGAAAAAGTTGCCTTTGTTTAGTATCGTTGGTTTAAATCGCTTAAGTTATATATCGGCAAAGTCGCCTAAATGTATCTGAAATTGCATATTCGCTAATCTATCGCTTATTTATTTTAATATGTGTCATACTCAAATCAACAACAATGTGATCTCTTCCTATGAAATCATGAACACTATATATTCTTGTAGTTTTCTTAATTAAATCTTGTAGATAAAAATGAGTATTAAGTTTTAAAACAATTAATATAGAGGGTGTGTTTGGTATAACGAAAAATATTTTTTGTGGAAAATGTTTTCCAAAACATTTAAGCCAACCAAACATAAAAAAATTGGAAATTCATACCAAACACCCAGAATGTTCAAATTTCTTATTATAGCGAATACATTAAAGACAGGTCGTATAAAATACTTGAGCAATCTTCAAATAATATATTAGCGATTTACGATTTATCACGATCTCTCACTAAATAATTAATACAACTTGGACGATCCTAATAATAAATTTTAGGTGATTAATCGAAAAATACTTATGTCTGTTGATGAATTGATGGCAGTGCCTCTTATTGATTCTGCTTAGTGTCTGTTGCACATCACCTTCGAAAAAAATGGTCTGGATATGATTGATTTCCTTGGTCCAATGTACAGTTTAGGCTTATAGTGGCGTATGCAAAAAAAATTTATAAACGATATCACAATTAATCGACATAGGAGACTCATAGAAGTAAGTGATGTCATAATTAATCAGTGTATAATGACTCATAGAAGTTTGGGAGGTGATGACTGTCACACCTCCTTTTGCTACTACACCTACCCCGAAGGATAAAATGTATAAAAGAGTTTTTCTATTTAAAGTGACATTATTCGAAATGAGATTATTTATTTATTTTTTAAAAGAGTCGCCACTTGGGATAGGATTGATTTTTGGTGTCCCGAGTCACTGGTTTAATTAAATCCCAAATCGAGGAAAATTGTTGACTTCCAAATTGGAGTCTGCGAACCAGAAATTCTGTGTAAGGAATTCTGTTGACCCGAGGGAAGGTGTTAGGCACCCTCGGATCCCGTGGTTCTAGCACGGTCGCTTAAATTATTATAAATTGCTAAAATCTAATTTTTTATACATGCTTCAACCTATAGTGCAATTTTATAATTATTTACCGCTTTTTAACTATTTTTACGAAAGTGAACGTCGTTTAAAAACGTATTTTCGGATCACGTCACATGAAATGCACCCGGATCTTCGACACATTCTTATTCAATATTTTTTGATTTGGATTTGGGTTGCATGAAATGCACACCCGTACTTAGGAAGGTAAAATTATTAAAGAACGCGCCTAAAGCGACTAAAGTGTTATTAATTTTGCGGGAGGCCATGAAAATTCGCTAAATGGCACGTCCCAGATTCTAAGTATTTTAATGGAAGTAATTAAAGAGGGCCACACAATTTGTGGTTTTTATTTGACGCGGCGCACCTCGATTTCATTTTTAAAGGATATTCAACTAAACTTTTGAGGGTCATGGGCTTAGGGGTTTATTTGCGGAAGAAGTGTAGGATGCAACTATTTGAAATCATCAAGCAACAAATGTATCCACCCTTTCTTAACGCAAAAGCCAATTTACTTTAATTCCAAAATTTGTTCTATCCAAAAAGATTCAACAAAAATAATTCAAAACACTACAATACCAATATAGCCTAAGCAAAAGAACATATAATTAAGAAATGTACCAAAACACCATAATTAATTGCAAAAGAACACTAATAACAAGCTACACCTCACGCTATGCGGTCTTAGCATTTTATCATGCCCCAGTGCTGTATTGTTTTAGCATTTACATAATTGCTAAGTTGAATCCTTTCTTCTATAGTATTTGGACAGCTCTTTGAAAAAGTTAGTGGAATTATTTTATTTTTGTTTTCTTGTGTTAATTTCGTTTAGAAAAAACAGCTAACCAAAGCTATAGCAGATACTACGTCACATTTAGACAATTCATCGAACATGAAATCTGCACTCTTTCCAGATTGAAAAAATAAGAACGGTAGGCTCAATGGTTCACAAACTGAATATGCCATATAGTTTTCGTCCATCAACACAAAGGAACAAAGATGAACCGAAA
>MU748407.1:0-11320 GCA_026770625.1 Nicotiana glauca | reverse complement strand
CCGCAAGGAAGATTTTAAGGCTGTGCCCGCAAATTATTTAAAATGACTCAAAGTGGCTATTTTTGCAAAAAGGGCCTTCCGGCGTCTTTTGATGGACATTCGGCTTGTTTTAAACAAAAATAGCGTCACCTGACTTATTTATCGCAAAATCAAAATTTTGACATTTTTTGGTTTTTTTTTCAAAAGGTGTGGTTGGACCCGATGAGGGTTGCCTACGTATCCCACACGTGGTGAGAATCAAACCAGCGTAGTTCGGGCCGATTGGCCAAAATCAAAACTATTTTTTACCCAACAATTTTTTTTCAAATATTTTCTCTTTTTCCACTTTTTCATTTTTTTTTTCAAAAAAAATCCGGCAGCATTTCGGTACTATTTGAGCATTAGATTTTTTCACAATAAATGGTTATGTTCCCTTAGTCCTAACACTGCTATTTTTCAAAAAATTTCACTCATTGTATACAAACCGGTCAACATGCGAAGACGAGCAAATAAATGCAAGTAGCACGTAATATGCATCAGGATGGTCATTTCAATTCGGGTTACCTGTCCTAGACGGATCCAATCCCTGTGTTGAGTCCCCTAAGTCAAAATGCACATGATGCAAATAAGCGTCCTACTAGGGATCCGGCATGAGTTTTTTGTTCTTCTAGGTTTAAACCCTAGGTTTATTATTCTAGACCTGGCTTACCCGAGCAGACAACTCGAGCCGAGGGGTAGGCAGCGTACCGGGGATACAGAAGCTCCGCTGGCTTTGCAACTTATCCAACCTCGTTCTAAATTGGGAAAGACTCTAAACAGAAGAGAAGCTACACGAAGTGCATCCTTCTCCATGATGTAGAAGACTCAGAGAGAGGAAGGGATTCGCGACAATTTATATACAATTCAACAAATATCAAAGCGGTAAAATATTTAGTACATATAGCATGGAAGCATGTAGAAAAATCAGATAAAGCCAAATATAATAATTATACTAAGCTCGAATTCTTTGAACCCTGAACCGGAATTCTGGGTTCGTTTCCCCAGCAGAGTCGCCAGAGTTGTCACACCTCCTTTTGCTACTACACCTACCCCGAAAGATAAAATATATAAGGGAGTTTTTTCATTTAAAGTGACATTATTCGAAATGGGATTATTTATTTATTTTTTAAAAGAGTCGCCACTTGGGATAGGACTGATTTTTGGTGTCCCAAGTCACCGGTTTAATTAAATCCCAAATCGAGGAAAATTGTTGACTTCCAAATTGGAGTCTGCGAACCAGAAATTCTGTGTAAGGAATTCTGTTGACCCGAGGGAAGGTGCTAGGCACCCTCGGATCCCGTGGTTCTAGCACGGTCGCTTAAATTATTATAAATGGCTAAAATCTAATTTTTTATACATGCTTCAACCTATAGTGTAATTTTATAATTATTTACCACTTTTTAACTATTTTTACGAAAGTGAACTTCGTTTAAAAATGTATTTTCGGATCACGTCACATGAAATGCACCCGGATCTTCGACACATTCTTATTCAACGTTTTTGGATTTGGATTTGGGTTGCATGAAATGCACACTCGTACTTAGGAAGGTAAAATTATTAAAGAACACGCCTAAAGCGACTAAAGTGTTATTAATTTTGCGGGAGGCCATGAAAATTCACTAAATGGCACGTCCCGGATTCTAAGTATTTTAATGGAAGTAATTAAAGAGGGCCACGCAATTTATGATTTTTATTTGGCGTGGCGCACGTCATTTCATTTTTAAAGGATATTCAACTAAACTTTTGAGGGTCATGGGCTTAGGGGTTTATTTGCGGAAGAAGTGTAGGATGCAACTATTTGAAATCATCAAGCAACAAATGTATCCACCCTTTCTTAACGCAAAAGCCAATTTACTTTAATTCCAAAATTTGTTCTATCCAATAAGATTCAGCAAAAATAATTCAAAATACTACAATACTAATATAGCCTAAGCAAAAGAACATATAATTAAGAAATGTACCAAAATACCATAATTAATTGCAAAAGAACACTAATAACAAGCTACACCTCACGCTATGCAGTCTTAGCATTTTATCATGCCCCAGTGTTGTATTGTTTTAGCATTTACATAATTGCTAAGTTGAATCCTTTCTTCTATAGTATTTGGACAGCTCTTTGGAAAAGTTAGTGGAATTATTTTATTTTTGTTTTCTTGTGTTAATTTCGTTCAGAAAAAACAGCTAACCAAAGCTATAGCAGATACTACGTCACATTTAGACAATTCATCGAACATGAAATCTGCACTCTTTCCAGATTGAAAAAATAAGAACGGTAGGCTCAATGGTTCACAAACTGAATATGCCATATAGTTTTCGTCCATCAACACAAAGGAACAAAGATGAACCGAAATTAAACCAAAGCTTCGAACACACGTTATCCAGAATCAGAATTATGGCAGAAAGAAACAAACTAAATTGAAATGTAGCATCTCTTTTTAATTACACTCTTTTTCTATACTAAATTAAACTAGAGAAAGTGTCCAAACTGGTGAGGGGCCTTTTTTAACTTCAACTGTGCATACAATTAGCTAGCAGCAATCCGTAAATGTGGTTTCATGATGCATAGAGAATTTGCATAGCTGAAATTAAATAAATTATCTCAAATGAGACAAACATAGCATCCAGAAACATTACCAAACTCATAAACCTAGTAATTGAATTTAACAGGATTCATACACAAAATTCAAAGGTAGTTTCAATCAGTTATTCATGTAAAATCAAACAGGAATACAGAGATCGCCATGTGTGTACCTCATTTGCAAGGAAAATCAGCTAAACCAAACCAAACCCGGATCTGAAACTGGTTGAACCAGAAAACTTGAATAGAAATGATTAAAATTCGAGACCAAATTGAATGAAGCTCAGCCCAAAATTTTAACATATAACAACAGCTGAATCAGTGATTTCCTTTGTATTAATCATGCAAACCCAGAATCAGAATTTTGGTGTGAACAAACTGAACAATGACCGGATCTAAAGGTGACCACGCCGGAACCTCGAAACTCCATCAACTTGACTTAGTTTGGACTGTATCTTCGCTTGTTGAAAATCAAAATAAGGGACATCAATGATTGGCTCTAATTTAAAGCAAACAAGTAACGAAATAGGGGAGGATTTTTTTTTCTTTTCCTTTTTGAAATCCAATCTCTCACTTCTATCCTTTCTATGTATTGCGTTTATGTGAAGAAGAAGAAGATGAGCACGGGCGCTTTTTTTTTGTTGCTTCTGGGATTTTTCCGATCATCAGAGAAGGAGAGGGATCCTCCCTTTTTTAACTGCTCGTCCTTTTTTTCGTTTTTCTCTTTTTTTTGTATTGTGTATTGTATATGTATTTATAGTGATGGAGTGGGGAGTAGTTTTTGGGGGGGAAATCTTTTGGGAAAGATTTTGGGGGGGAAAATATTTTGGGGAAGGTTTTGGGGGAAAAATATTTTGGGGAAGGTTTTGGGGGGAAAATATTTTAGGCTTTTCAAATGTTTGGCCAATTTGAATTTAAGACCAAATATTCTCACTTCCCTCTTCTTTTTGTTATTCTTTTCTTTCTTTAATTAATTAAAAACCTAAACTAAAATCCTAAATTTATTCAAATTGTAAAATTAAGCTAATTATCTAACTATGTAAAAATGATCATTTTTTGTGATTTTTTTATTAATAGCCAAATTAACTCAATGTAATTAATTCCTAAATGCAAATTAAACCTAAGGTGGCATGAATTTAAAATGTGACACTTTTTTATGGTTTTTCTATGATTTTTTAAAAATATTAAAAATGCATGCAATGCAACTAAATAAAGAAAAAAACCTAAAAATCAATAAAAATTATCTTGGTCTATTTTTAAGAGTTATTTTCATATAGGGCAAAAATCACGTGCTCACAATGACGATGTGGAGATATCACTACTAAAAATTACCGTTTTACCGACATAACAGTAACGACGGACTTTTTTCCGTCGGTATTCCGAAGGACTTTCCAACGGAGTCTCTCGATATTTTAGAATTTTTTTATTTTTAATTTTTTTTTAAAAAGAACGGACGGAAGTCCGTCGGTAAATAATGATATTTTGACTAGTCAAAATTTAAATGGTTGTACCGACGGACTCCCTCGGAATATTTGTATATATATTTTTGAATTATTTTTTTTAGATACCGACGGTGTCTCTTGGTGCTTTAAAAAAAATATAAAATAAAATAAAGTTGTCGACGTATACTAAATCGCTATTGCATTTACATAATATTTTAAATTTTATTTTTATAGTACCGATGGACTCCCGTCGGTAATTTAAATATATAATATTATACATAATTATTTTTTTATTTTTTATTATACAATACCGAAGGAGGCCGTCAGTAAATCCCTCGGTAAATATTTACTTAACTATCTTAGTGGTTCATTAGCCTATTTATTGAAATTTATACTAAGTGGAGGTAATTACACTACTTAAAAATATATTAGTGATAATTAGCTTAGTAATTTATAATTACACAAAGTAAAAGTGAATTTGTAGTATCCTTAACTACATTGATTAACCTATACATTAATAATTACATACTAAGAAGAAGTGTACTAGTCGTTTTCATAAGAAATATTAGTGATGGTTTATCTTATAAATTGATAATTACTGTAAGTAGACGTATATTAATGGTATTCTTAAGTAATATTAATAATTGATTATCATACATATTGATAATATACTAAGCAAATGTGTATTAGTTGTATTTAGCTTGTAGATTGATAATTACACGAAGTATAAGTGTATTAATAATATATTTTTAAGTAATGTTGGTGATGATTAGCCTATATACATTGATAATAGCACTAAGTATTAGTGAACTGGTGGCATCCTTATATAAGTAACGTTAGTGATTGATTAGCATGTACATTGATAATTATACACTAAATAGAAGTGTATTAATGTTATTTGTGAGAAATATTTATGATTGTTTATCTTTAGTTTGATAATTAAAGTAAGTAGAGGTTTATTAGTGGTATCGTTAAGTAATATCAGTGCTATCCTGAAGTAATGCTAGTGATTCATTAGCCTATACATTGATAATTATGCTAATTAAATAGAAGTGTATTGGTATAGTTTAAGAACTATTACTGATTGATTAGCTTATGCATTAAGAATTACACAAAGTAGAAGTGTATTCGTAATATCAGTAAGAAATGTTAGCGATTGATTAGCTTATAAATTGATAATTACATAGAATAGAAGTGTATTAGTGACAATTAACTTATAAATTAATAATTACATTAAGTATAAGTGGATTGCCTGATGATCTATTCTAAATTGATAATCACCCTACCTAGATGCTATTTCATAGAAATATTCTTAAGATTATTTTGCAGCTTATAATAACTATTGATTAATTACACTAAGTGAAACTGTATTCGTAATAATTATACTAAATAATAATATAATACTGGCAATTAGCTTGTAAATTGATAATTACTCTAAGTAGAATAAGATTTGCGGTATTCTTAAATAATGTTGGTTATCGATTAGCCTATTCATTAATAATTACATGCTAATATAAGTGTATTAATGGAATCGACTAGAAATATTAATGATTGTTTATCTTAAACTTGATAATAGTAAGTAGAAGTGTAGTTGTGGCATGCTTAACTAATGTTAATAATTGATTAGCCTATACATTGATAATACACTAAGCAGAAGTATATTATTTGTAATTAGTAAGTGTATTAGTTGTAATTAGTTTATAGATTGATATTACATTAAGTATAAGTACATTAGTATTATTCTTAAGTAGTGTTAGGTTCGATTAGACTGTAAATTGATAATTACATTACATTGAACTGTATTAGTGATAATTAATTAGCTTATAAATTAATAATTATACCAAAATTATGGGTCATTAATTTTGGTTTATATAATTACATGTTAGATTCTAAACAATTATAAGTTTGATATTGATTTATGGTAATTTGTTAGTTAGATTTTTATTAACTGTGAATTATAATTTCTATTGTACAATATACAATATACTAGTAACTATGAACGTGCGCTGCACGTTAATAATGGCACATAATGATTTAAATATTTATTTATATGAAGGAGCAAAAAATTTTAATTAGTGAATGAATTTTATGAATAATAATGCAACAATCATCTAAATTCCAAAAAATATTATTACATTAGCATTTACATGAATTTAAAAGAAAATGACATCATCAAAACTTACATAAATGATCAAATTTGTTTTGTTAGTTATATATTTATGTATTATATTTAAAAGTATTTAATGTGATGTTATCTTAACGAACATTTCTTTAATTTGTGGACAATATTTTTTTATGTATGTTTCCTCCTAATGGTTTGGTTGCTCTGCCTTAACCAGAACTCTTGTTGTTGATCTTGATATCCCTCTTGAAAGTGCAACATACAGTTGTTCTTGCAAGAAAACATATTGCGGTAAATGTAGTCTAATATTTAGGATGTTATCCTTGTACTTTATTTATTATAAATATATTTGCAAAGCATAAATATACTAAAAATTATTTTCACACAAATTTAAAAGGATATTTCTTAGTTTCGGAAGACGAAAGTTGAATTCAGGGATAAGAATATGCTCATAAACATGTTGACCAATATCATAATTTTTTCATGTATGACGTTATTGTGCAAACTTCTATATACCATCTATGCTATTACATAAGCTATTCGACGTATCTAAGTTTTTCAGTAGCATGACATGCATATTTTTCTTCAAAATTAACCTATATACACTGGAAGATCAATTTTAATTTAGTCTATTATATATACGGTGATACTAACACATATAAGAAATAATAAACTTGACAACAAACATGTATAGTAGAAGGCCATCTGGTATTAAAGTATTTAAGTATTTTTCTTGGTAATAGTTATTGGTATCATTTTCTCCTGATTCAAAAACTGAAAAGCATTTTGTTTTTACCATAAAATTTTGCAATCAACTTTTTATTTAGTTGATCAACATATTCTGCTAGCTAAGATATCTTTTTAATTCTATCATGCGATTTACATAAATTACATTTTAATCTAATGATAGAAATATTTCTTTTATTAAATGCACTACCATTACCATTGAATTGATATCCAAATGTTCAGGATGAACCGAATCATCTTTTATTAGATGCTCTTCTTCGTTTCCGAGAAGAAGCAAGAAGACACTTGTCACGACCCAATTCCCGAATCCGGTCGTGATGGCGCCTCTCGTGAAGACAAGACCAGCCAACAAAAAATAACAATGCCCCTTTAAAATAATTAACAAACATAAATGAATGAATAATACGACTTATTGGCATTAAAAGCGGTTAATTACAACCCGACACGGCCCGACCGGGGTATCACAAGTCACGAGCGTCTAAAGGATCCTAAACACAACTACAAAGTCTGTAATTTACATGAATCAAATTTAATATCAAAGAGGGGAAAATCAGGTGCCGCGGACGCTGGCGGTCACCTTACTCCGCCACAATAGTATTACCTTCAATCCGCTATAACCCGCTACCGGGTGCACAATACCTGCAACTGCACGTGAGGTGCAGGGAGTAAAGTGAGTTCTCCAACTCAGTGAGTAATAAGAGTAAATAATAACTGAGCGGTAAGAAAATACGTAAAGCACTCCATCATGCTATATGGGACAGTACAAATCTTTTGAGAAAAACAGTGAAACCATGAAAGAATCCTTTAGAAAATATCCGACTCAGTTAAAAACCTCTTTTGAAGATATCCTTTCCAACAGTCAAGCATATATATGCAATATCAGATAGTGCAAGTCAGTACATAAGTCACCCCCTCGGGCACAACACTCCATTAACACATAACACCAGGGTATCTGGTAACAGTACAAGAATAGCGTGGAGCCAATGATATGAGAGTGCTAAATGTCATGCCACGTAGTACAAACAGGAACCAATGCGTGAATGCAATGTAATGCACATGAACGTTGTGGCGTACAGCCCGATCCATTTGGGTACCCGCGCTCACTGTGGGGGTTCAGACTCCGGAGGGGCTCCTACAGCCCAAGCGCAATATCATCGTAGCATTCGCTGCGGCGTGCAGCCCGATCCACAATCAGTCAAGTTATATACATGCAAGCCACACAGCAAAGTCAAATTTATCATTTTCAGTTCCAATTATCAGGAATTATAGATTAAGTGTTTAAAACCTTAGAAATTCAATAATCATTTCGAAACAGTGTTTAACTCAGGACTGATATCATGAAAATATGCTAAGCATCATAGAAACAGTGATAATAATCCCTAAGGGATCCAAATAATCGGCACACAGCCCAAAACATGGCAATCAGCCCAAATCAGGATGATAACAAGTAGGTTCAGTCAATTACGCGGTAAAAATCAACAACCGAAACGGACCAAGTCATAATCCCCACGGTGCTCTACCCCACGCTCATATCCGGCGTGCAAGTCACCTCAATAAAGCACTATGATGTGCACATCCGGCGTTTCTAACCCTCAGGACATTATTTACAAGTATTACTCACCTCGAACCGGTAAAATCTCTAGCCCGCGATGCCTTTGCCTCTCAAACCGGCCTCCACGCGCGTCGTATCTAACCAAAAATAGAGCGAATACATCACAATATGCTAATGGAAAAATGCCCAATCGAAAATAGTCGAAAAATAGCAACAATCTCGAAACTAGCAAAACCCGAGCCCCAGTCCCGCTTCCCAAAAAATTACAAAAATTGCATCACCGGATTTCTCGTCTCGCCACGAGTCCATACATATCAAATTTACCAAAATCGGAGTTCAAAAGCCCTTTCAAATCCTCAATTTAAAATCTCAAAATTCCAAACCCTATTCCTCCATTTTAGCAAAAATTCAATGATTTCCTAGATGGATTTCATAATAAAAACGAGTATTGAGACGAATATTCTTACCTCAAGTCGTTTCCCTTTGAATCCCTCCTTCTTTTCCTCCAAAAATCTCCAAAAACGGGCAGCCATGGGTGAAAATGACCCCAAAATCGCGACTGATGTATTTTAAAATATTCTGCCCAGGTATTTTACTCTTCGTGATCGCGGAAAATGCTTCGCGATCGTAGAGAACAATTTTCCAGCCCAAAATTTTACTCTTCGCGATCGCGGAAAAGACTTCACGATCGCGGAGAACAAATGTTCAGCTCTTTCGGACAATCTCTAGTATAATGGCTATAACTTTTTGCACACAATTCTAAACGGAAAATAGTTTAATTTTTTGAAAACTAGACTCAAAGATTTACAACTTTCATGTGTTGGTCATTTCCCAATTCCTTATATATTTCTAGATATAATCTATCAAAGTTAGCCCATGCGCTACACAACTTTCTTCTTCATCTTCCCGGATACCCTATAATGTAACAGTAATATCTCTTTGTACACAAGTCCAAATCATGAATGATTTACTTTTCTAGAAACTAAACACAAATTTCTACAACTTTCATTTTTATATTATCTCAAAATTCCTTATATATTGTGATATATAAGCTTCCGAAGTGGGATCAACGCAACAGAAAATTTCTTCTCCGCGATCGCGATTCCCTGGCAGGTTTCTCACATTTTACTCACCGCGATCATGATCCATTGTCTGCGATCGCATAGAACACTGCTGCAGACAAAAACCAGCAGTTAAAAATGGCTTAGAAATGGTCCGAAACCACCCCGAAACTCACCCGAGGCTCCCGAGACCTCAACCAAAAGCACAAATAAGTTCTATTACCTTATTCAAACTTGCTCGAACCATCAAAACACTACCATTAACATCAAAATCATCAAATTTCATCAAATCAAAGCCTAAGTTTAACTAGAACTTCCAAAACTCGCATCCGATCATAAACCCGACCTAAACACCTCTGAATCCGCTGAAATTTTGCACACATATCCAAAATTACCCAACGAAGCTGCAGCAACTCTCGGAATTCCATTCTGACCCTCGGATCAAAATCCCACCTATCAACCGGAATTCGCCAAAATACTAACTTCGCCAATTCAAGCTTAATTCTACACCGGANCGAAGCTAACCGAATTACCGGAAATCACATCCGAGCCCTATAACTCATAAGTCAATGTCCGGTTGACTTTTCCAACTTAAGCTTTCCTTAAAGAGATTAAGTGTCTCATTTCTTATCAAAATCAATCCAAATCAACTTTAACACACCACATACCGATAATGAAACATGAAGAAGCATGAAATGGGGGAAACGGAGCAGTAACATATGAGACGACGGGTCGGATCGTCACAACACTGAATACTGGATCTGTTCTTACTTTATATTTCTTGTCAGTTGAATCTTTTTCATTTGAGGCCAAAATTATAACTTTGACAAGCTAGCTTTTACAGTCTCTGCTTTTGTCGGATTTGGAACTACCGATAGTACTTGACAGAAATCACCTCCAAAACCATTAGTTTTCCACCAAACGATTCATTAATATCCAATATATCTCTAGAACAACGGGTAATATTTTGATCGTTTGACACTTAGTCATAAGTGATTCATCTCGTATTATCAATTTTGCTTTCCTTGTAAATTTAGGACAATTGCTCTGCTTTGATATATTTATGATGGTTATTTAAGTTTTTGGAAGATGCATATCAAATCTAAAGTGGGTGGTCTCACAATAAAATCGTTGTTGGTACACCACTTGCTACTATTGTTAATAGTGTCATGCCTCTTGATATAATATTTGCAAGTAATTCATGACCTAGAAATATTATTTCGATTCCGCCTGAGGCACTACAATGGTTAATCCCGTTCTACCAAAGTCGACTCTTTATAATATAGTCTTGAAAGTTTGTTCTTGATTAGGATTTGACTTTGATTGTGCTTCCCAAGACACTTGTATAGTATTTTGATTCTTAATAATATACTAACAATTTTATTTTGTGTTCTAAAGCTCTTTTTATGGAATAAATTTATGTATCATAAGATTTTTTTTTAACTTGGATAAGAATTTTACTCATATGATGAATATAATAAATAATTGATTTGAATTCACTTGCTAAATAATTAATTAAAATATTTAGTTATTTAGTTTTAACATAAAAAAATAATTTATTCTATGTTGATTCAGATCTTAATATTATTTCATCTTTGTTTTGAATATTTAATCTTAATTATAATTTTATCTGCCATAAATTTTATTTTTAATGAGTAAAAGATTGATATGGCATAACTTTCAAGGAATATTTAATCTTAATTATAATTTTATCCGCCATAAATCATGTGACGACCCGGCCCGTTGTCACGTGAGTTACCGCCCCGTTTTCCCCATATTATGTTGTTCTATGCTTCAATA